>JAYJMF010000019.1:712733-730948 GCA_036873715.1 Salvia sclarea
TTTGTCCACCTTAGCATTTCCGGTGTCCACGTAAGTATCGATTTCGCCTGAAATTAGCCGCGTGGGAAAATTAAGAATAATTGAAAGTTCGTGTATTTTCATGCAGAAATTAAAGCTCATGTGTAATTTCAAAATCCGGGCAAAGTTCATGTATTTAGGGGCTAATATCCCAAAGATGATGGTCGGTACAGGCCTTGAGCCAAACGCTGCCTTATTTTTATCTTTTTCTTTTTTGAATAAAAAATTGAAAATATTTAGTTTGTATTTTGGTGGTGTCAATCTCTTTTGTGAAAATAAGTGATAGTAGATCCATATCATAATTCTAAAAGTTTATAACTATCAATATAATTTAATTTTCATATTCCAATATTTAATATTAATAATTAAAACTTATTTATTTGTAATAAAAAGAATATATGTTGATTATAATTAAAGTGATTTTCTTAATAAGCATTAAATTTCGTATTTTAAATAATTATGCAGTTTTTAGTAATAAAATTGAATTATCAAGTAATTAAAACATGTAGAACGGTGGTTACATAATTGAAATAATTAAACATGTAGACTAAATTATAAGTTTGAATGTAACTAATATTGCTATATAAAGCTCAAGTTTTTATTCTCACTAGATACGTATAACGAACACTATTACTCTATATTCAACAATATAAAGAAGAATATTATATAAAATAAAGCTAACAACAATAACTAAATCTACATTTAATAATAATAATAATAATAATAATAATGATGATAATAATAATAATAATAATAAAGAAGTATGAATGAATTGATAATTGGATATTTGGATTGTGCACTCTATTTCTAACATATTTTGTTATGATTAAAATAATACTTATATACTCCAAAAGTGTATATACTATTATATATAATAATAATGCCAAGCAGAATCATCGGAAATATGGTTGAAATAATTAAAAATTGTTTCTGTAATGTACTTCAAAAGTGTGCAATAATTATACATTGCAACCAAATTTATGATTTTAAGATAATCAATCCATTCTGAAACTGTTGGACATTAATTACTAAGTAGTTAGGCCATATTGATGAAACCAAACACGTGTTTATGAATCATGAATATCCATAATAAATTTGACCTTCAATTTGTAATTAATACAATTTCCATGACATACTGATTGTCTCGTTTGTACACTCTGCGATCTGAATTGATAATTAAATGTATAGATGAGGTGAAAATGATGATGTTATATCAATAATTTATTTTTATGCTTTTTCGAAAAAGAATATGATCTTATTCTTATAAATCAACACAAGGTTTCAATTTACGACATTTTATCTCTCAACTTTAGTTCCCCACTATCATAAATTTTCCTCTTTTTTTCTTCTTCTTGAATTTCAATATGTTGTGGGTATATATTAATTTACATTTATTTACATTTATAATCAACTTATAAGTTTCTAGGTGGTCTTAATTCTTATAAACCTTTTTAAAGTTAGTATAACCAGAATATCATTATTTATGATTTCAGTAAATTACGGATTTATGATGTAAATTAGATGAATGAACTTTATATAATACTACTAGTATATAATTTCAATAAATTTGAATAATTAGACGAACGAACTCTATACACCTTTTATGATTTCATTAAGGTTAGATGAGTGAACTTTATATGATTTCAATAAATTACTAATTATTTAAGAAGTCATGTCATATCAAAGCCGAATAAAAAAAATAAAATCCAAACAATTACACCTAATAAAATTGTTAAATTAATTATCAAAACTAATTGACTAATCTTACACCCGTCTGCATGCATTTTTCCTGCCTAATTTGCCTGAAATTCAACCCCCACACTTATTGCATGAAAATTACAGTTACGACAACTCAACAAACCTCTCGCCTACAAATATCACACAAATAATAATTTCCAATTTACAAAACAATTTTTACAATTCAAAAAGAAAAGGAAAATATTCTCAAAAATAAAAAAAATACTAAATCATTATTGAAGACTATAAATACCAAATGCCCCATACCCGAAGCAGGGCCCCACCCATTTCTCCTCCGTGACTGGGGCCCACACCATGTCACCGTGCTGTGCGTGTGAACGGCACGTCCGAAGATAAGTGCCTTAACGCGTGCCAACTCCTCCTTACACACGCTTCCCTCGTGCGAAATCCCCTCTCTCTCCTCCGCCGCCGCGCCGCCGCCGAGATTCGCACAAGTTCCGTGATTTCCGGCGCTCCGGTAGCTGTCTTCGTCTCCGGTCGCCGGAACTCGGAGCGGTTAATTTTTGCCTGGATCCGCGCGCTAGCGGTCTGAGATCTTCCCGGAGAGCGTGGAACGGCGTCGGAGGTGAGTTGAAAAGCTTGCTGAACTGTTTTGTGATGTGAATTGTGCTCAATTCTGATGGATTTATGAGGTTTTGGAGATGTTGAGATTTATGCTATCGCTTGATTGATTAGCTGAATTGCTTGTTTGTTTTTAGCTGATTTTTGTTTTTTCGGAATGTTAGCTGAAGAAACTGAGTTAGTATAGTGATTTACATGTTTCTCTCTGGATTATAACTAATTAAACTTGCGGAGCAATGCTGCAGCACATTCAGTGAAGCAAAAGCTTCATTAGCTGAATTTATTTGTGGAATAATAGAAACGGAAAGGTTAAATGTGTCAAACTGCCAAAATATACCTATGTATGGAAGTTTGAAGGTTTAGTTGCAGAAATTGTTTTCGACAAAAGCAAAAGCTTCATTAGTTGAATTTATTTGTGGAATAATAGAGACGGAAAGGTTAAATGTGTCAAAATGCCAAAATATTACCTACATATGGAAGTTTGAAGGTTTAGTTGCAGAATTTGTTTTCAACATAACTTATATTTCTTGGTTATATCCATTCCTTGTGATTCTGCTGACTTTGTTTCATATGTTTCTGTTGTATAAATTGAGCCGATCAGTACAAGTTCGTGAGTACGGATGCGAACACCCGCTTTCTGTGGAAAGTATGGCACGGCTAAACTGTATTTAAGGCGTGAAGGTGGAGGTACCTTCGTTAGCATGACTAGTTACAGCGGAGACTGTGCCTCCTTGAGGAGAAGATAAGCAAGAGATACAAGGAAACTTAAAAAGGCTGATGGCATCGGAGATGCAGAGATTCGGCACAAGTGAAGAAGATGATGATGAAATGGGGATGGATGTGAAGGAGGAAGATGATGATGATGAGGAAGATGAAGAGAAGAATATGGTGACCTCTACTATGGTGGGGGTGGATGTCGGTGTTTTGTCAACAGGCGGCAGTAATAGGTTTGTGCATCATCAGCAATATCAAGATCCGCCAACTCCACAGGTAGGAGGGGCTCGAAGGTGTAGGCCTCAGGAGGAGAAAGAGAGAACAAAGCTGCGAGAGCGACAGCGTAGAGCAATCACTGCAAAAATATTGGCTGGGCTTCGTAGGCATGGAAACTACAATCTTAGAGTCAGAGCTGATATTAATGATGTCATTGCTGCTTTGGCTAGGGAAGCAGGTTGGGTTGTTCTTCCAGATGGGACCACCTTCCCTGCCAGAGCACAGGTACCATTATTCTTGCTGTGCTTAATTTTCGATTTCAGATTCTGGTTTACACTTGAAGGAATGTAACATTCTTGCTTAATTGGTTCAGCAGAGCACCAGACCTGCTGGTGGCGCACAAAACACAGCTGTGACGTCATCTTCTTCACAAATGCCAGCACAGCATACTTCTCCAACTTCCTTGAGAGGCATCTCCCCAGGCTATAAAAGCACTGTTGATTATAGCGCTAGTCACTTGAAAGGTGTTTTTGTGCCCACTTCATCTGCTTATGATGTATCTTCTAGCACAAGAAGTCAAACATCAGCTATGATTGGGGATGTAGGAGAGCTACCGAATGATCCTCTTCTTGGAGGTTCAATTGATTCGGTTGACACCAGGCAGGCGAGAATCCTGGCTTCTCTAGATTGAAATTCTTTCACTAGCCTCTGCATTTTCTTCTTAGGTGCATTATATAGTTGCCTCACTTGGGATAACACATGATTGAACTTTTTTTGCATTTCTAGTTTGTATACTGTGCTGCTTTTTTCATTTTGATTTTGATTGGTTTTCTGTTTCCCTAGGTTGTTGTTGACATGCCGCCAAAACTACCAGAGCGGGATTTTTCTGGTACCTCTTATGTTCCAGTATATGTTATGTTGCCAGTGAGTAAGCTAATTTTACCCATCACTTCGCATTTTACATATACCAGTCTAGTTTTATGTGGTCCTATAGAGTCAATATATTATTGTTTACATATTGCATGTAGTCTTGGAAACGTTTTGGGCTTGTTTGAGTTTCTTTGGTCAATTCAGCTTAGAGAAAGATGATTGTTAATGCCCTATACGTTTTGGTGACAGTTGGGTGTCATTAACATGAAATGCGAGCTTGTTGATCCAGATGGTCTAGTGAAGCAATTGAAAATCCTGAAATCAATTCATGTTGATGGTATTATGGTTGACTGCTGGTGGGGTATAGTTGAAGCGCATGCACCTCAGGAGTACAACTGGAATGGTTACAGGAGGTTATTTCAAATGGCGAAGGAACTGAAAATGAAGCTGCAGGTGACTTTGCATATCCTTGACTACTTAGCATTCAGTTATAACTTATAACATCTCTTTCAAATCTACTATATCTACGTGCTTCTACAAGAGAAGCCAGAATATTCAGATTTTTAACCGTTTAAAGATGCCACTAGTTTCTTAGATTTTGTTTCATGTAGAGGAATGGGTTATTGAATCTGAAATCTCATGTATGACTACTGCATCTCTTCAATAGAGTAACTTCGCGAAAATATATCTGAAAACCCTCTTCGAAATAATTATTTATTAAGAGAGAGATGGAATATCCAATCTATCACATTGGTTAAGAGTTGAAGGTACTCTAGATAATTGAACGACTGTTTGCTATTTGTTGTTTCTTATGTTTATTCGTTTTGAACTTCTTCCGTCACTTGATTAAGATTTAATATGAAAACAGGTTGTTATGTCCTTTCATGAATGTGGAGGTAATGTTGGGGATGATGTGTGTATTCCCCTGCCTCACTGGGTTGCTGAAATTGGTCGAAACAACCCAGACATATTTTTCACGGACAGAGCTGGAAGGCGGGACCCAGAATGTCTGTCTTGGGGAGTTGATAAGGAACGAGTATTAAGAGGTCGAACTGCTATCGAGGTGATGACTTGATATTAACTAATGGTGCCTTAAATTCTTTTCAAGTATGTTTCGTGAGCAAGTCAGTTTCCTGTCCATACTTTATCTGCACTTATTAATTTAGCAGAAGAAAGGAGGACTGAAGCTGCTGCATAAATGCAAGCTTTTTAGCTGTATATTTTCTAGTGATCTTCTCTTTGTTCTGATGGTTATTTGGAGCCTTGTTTCTAGAAGCTTGCTTTCTTAAAGTTATACCTTATGTTCACCCACCAGCTACTCACTTTAATTGTCCATAAGAACTCTTGTCCTAGAAAATTAGTTTTAGACCTCCCATGCTTACGTCAAGAACTATGCTCTAATTAACTAGCTCGCACAGTTCCGTTGATCTTATGATTTGCTTAACTGTTGTAGGTCTACTTTGATTGCATGAGAAGCTTTCGGGTTGAATTTGATGAGTTTTTTGAGGATGGTGTCATATCTATGATTGTAGTTGGACTCGGTCCCTGTGGAGAGCTGAGGTACCCTTCTAACCCTGTGAAGCATGGTTGGAGATACCCTGGCATCGGTGAATTTCAGGTAATGATAATTCTTGCACTCATCACAGCTTCTAAATTTGTTGAGATACACTCTAATTTGAGTACGAACATTATATATAAATGTATCAGACAATCTGATTTTTCTTGCTCTACTCCCAGTGCTATGATCAATATATGCTGAAAAGCCTGAGGAAGGCTGCTGAAATTAGAGGGCACTCTTTCTGGGCTCGAGGACCGGAAAATACTGGTTCTTACAATTCACGGCCCCATGAGACAGGATTTTTCTGTGACGGGGGTGACTATGATGGTTACTATGGCAGGTTTTTCTTAAGTTGGTATTCTCAGGTTTTAGTTGACCATGGTGATAAAGTGCTTTCTCTTGCCAAGTTAGCTTTTGAAGGAACACCAATTGCTGCAAAGGTGAGCTCCTTTCATGATCATATGCAGATATCGATTAATTTGACCGCCTTTGCTAGTATTAATAAATTGATGATTGAAATTCGGCTCTATCTAAAATTTTGTTGTATTTCGATTTTTGAGCAGCTATCCGGCATGCACTGGTGGTACAAGACAGCTAGTCATTCTGCCGAATTAACTGCTGGATTTTACAATTCCAGCAATCGTGATGGCTATGCTGCTATCATGGCAATGTTGAAGAGGCACAGTGCTACTCTATGCTTTACATGTTCTGATATGAGCTTGACGAATCAGAATACCGACCTCTCAGAGGCCTTGGCTGATCCTGAGGGATTACTTTGGCAAGTAAGCATTAGCAACTCCGGTTTTCGATATTTTTCCACTTAACATTTCGTTTAAGAAACACACATCGTTGCCCAAATCCTGTATTAACCTCTGATTGCAATTTAGGTTCTGAATGCTGCCTGGGATGCCAGCATATCAGTTGCCAGCGAAAATTCTTTTCCGTGCAGCGGCCGAGAAAGGTTTAGTTACTTATTGGAAAAGGCGAAACCCATCAGTGATCCCGATAGGAGGCATTTTTCTTCTTTTACTTATTTAAGGCTCAGCCCACTTCTCATGGAAAGGCCGAACCTCATTGAATTCGAACAGTTCGTCAAGAGAATGCATGGTGAGTTGCTGTTACATCCTTACATATATCGAGACTGCATAGTAAACTAGTATATCACTACGCATATTCTTGGTCGAATGAGATTCAAACATCTATAAGAAGTCTCCTAGCCTGACATTTACGTTGTGTGCATTATCTACTCATCTAGATAATTTCAAGGTAAACATGCTACAATGGCGAAATAAGGCATATTAGTCGACGTGCTAAGAAAATACCTTACTGTTACATCCTTTTATCGAGATTGCATGATAAACTAGTATATCACCGCGCATATTCTTGGTCGAAAGAGATTCAAACATCTATAAGAAGTCTCCTAGCCTCACATTTATGTTGTGCATCATCATCTAGATAATTTCAAGGTAAACATACTACAATGGTGAAATAATCCATATTAGTCGACATGCTAAGAAAATACGCATTCTATTGCACAAGCTGATCAAATCTGCTAAATTTAACGGTGACCATATTATCATCTCTTGTGACTTCATTGCAGGGGAAGCTGTTCTCGAGTATCAGACGTAGTTTGAAGTTTGAGGGTAAGAACACTGACTTAGCTTTCTAATATAGCACGTACGTACACATCTGTAAAGGAACGAACGAACGAACTAAACGATTTTTAGGACTGATCGATGCTATCCAGCGTGTGCTAAGTTAAAGCATGGAAATCAGTCCATGGAATTGATTTGAATGTAATCTTGTATGTATCGAAGAAAACTCTGCAAATTAAGTTGTACAGTTTGAGGAATATATATATTTATATCTATGCTTCAACTCTAGCCATCTTACTATTATTGCTGTATCCCCTTCTATACGAGTTTAATTTAATGGCACAATAGTGATTAAATTCATTATGCAGTTTTGTTCTTATTTATGCACCATTTTTCAATCTTACATCGGGGGACTGGTTTTTATTAGAGCTTTAGAGCTTTTTGCTTAGAAGGACATAATGTGTGTTCAATTTTCTAGGATTTTACTTCAATATTTGAGATGTACAGTTTATCCTTTTTTTTGTTTACCAAAGCTTATTTTTAACTCATTTGTGCTAATTTTACCTACATATTTTGGACATCAGTGAATATTATTGTTACATATACTATGTAATAAAGATTTTAATAGTATGCTTTATCCGACTTGACAACAACAGTGAGATGAGACAAATTTCAGCTTCTTTTAATTTTAAACTAGTTAAAAGGCTGTTTTGAAACTAACTCATTTTTATTCGAAAAAAATTATTACTACTAAAGAAATAAAATAACTAGTCAATGAAATGTATAAGCACCGCATATCTGCTCAAGCCTCAATGTATTCCAATTTATGTAAATGTTTAATGATTTTTCATACGCAGTTAATCATTATATCATATTATTATAACCTTTACTAATTAGATATACATTTTTTAACAATAAAACTGCGATTTCATTTACAAAAAAGGTTGTAAAACTTGTAGTGCTCATATCAGATATAATCCGATTATTTTTTCTAAGAATTCTAGTATAACTTAATTTATATATAAAAAAAAGAATTCTGTAACTTAAACATAATCTTAAAAAATACTAGTATTATTAATTACAATTTTTTTTAATTAGAAAATACATATGTTTAAGTTCACGTAAATATCACCTTCTCCCTTCAAACACAGAAAAATTCAAAAAAGAAAAGAAACCTACTTCAGAAATTTCAGGACTGCCACAGAAAATCTCGGCAGCTTAAACCGCCGCTGGCCTCCGTTAACCGCCGCTTCCTTCGTCAATCTCAGTGAGCTCAACCACACATAACCCTAATTTTCATCTGAAGGTGAGCGAAATGCCGCTACTGATGATTTATCGTCGCAGATGTACCATTTTTTCATTTCCCCATTCAATTTCATATAATTCAATTTTTGATAAATTCCGTTCGCAATCTTCGCTTATTTATTTCTGGACGTGTTTGTGTAAATGTGTTGCTATATTTCTACTTCGAAGTGGAAGTTCAGTGTATATATATGTGGAATTATATGTGTGAGGCGAATTCTCAGCTAACAAAGTGTTAACCGCAGGGGATTCTATAACTAATGGCGACTGCGAATGGAGGTGATACTGACATACTGATGCTGGAGGCGCCGCCGCAGTCGGCGCCGGATCCGGCACCGGCGGCTCCGATAATTGATGCTTTGCCCTACATTGATGACGACTATGGCAATCCTAAGGTTAAAGAGGAAGTTGACCGGTTGGTGGAAGAGGAGATGCGCTTCAGCTCCAAAAAACCTTCCGATTTCCTTAAAGACCTCCCGCCTCTCCCCACATTCAATTTTCAGGTGCTTATGGTGGCTCCGTTTTAGTGTTCAATTGAACTTTTAATCGGTGGAGATGATAATTTTGTGTTGATTGTTTGTGTTTAGGTTTTGCATTGATATCCGAGTTAGTTAGTTTATAGAGGAAATCATGGAATTAGCTGTTTTAGGATTGAACTCTGCTCGTCTTTAATTTAAGTATGGTATATGTATCAGCTGGAAAAGTTGTTATTAGCTCATAATTATCTGATTGTTGAGTATCCTAATGATGTTGATATTTGGGGAATATATGATTATAAGTTGGATAATTTTTGGTCTTCAGAAGTAACTTTTTGTGCATATATCTAGAATTCTTAGAGAAGTGGATCTGCTATTAATTCCACCATCTCCTCCCCAAATTAGATGCTAATCACATGTTTGCCTCAAATATTTGTTAATAGAGATTTGGCTTTAAAGCATAATCTCCTTTCGAGGATCTTCCTTATACTTCGTTCTGAAGATTATCATGATTATACGTCTCTTTAAAACTTTTATCATCAATAGACTACATCTCTCTGCTTTCTGTCTGTGAGTGTCTCCATCTGTGTGAGTGTGAGACAGTGAGAAAGATGCTGCGATGCTTAGTGCCTTTTATTGGTATCTTTGTTTCAGGATCATCCTATGCTGGCCAGGGAATATGAGAGAGTTAGAGCTGGAAAACCCCCAGTGCAAATGGATACATCCAGATATGGACTTGATGTGCCACCAGTGAACAAGCGAAACGATGAGACTGCATGGAGGCAAGCGGTCCAGAAAGCCCAGCGCCTGTTGCAGCATCAAGTGATCAGGTAATGGTTTGTGATTGCAATGAAAGTAATAGTAATATTTAGTATGGCTTGTTATCGCAGTGAAAGTAACTTTATCTCGGGTGAAGGTTTGGGAAGGTAGTGGTGGTGATATGTACAACACCACCGACCATCATTACGAACACATGCTCATAGCCAGCTAACCTTGATTTTGCTCTTTTGTTGTAGGCTTGAAAATCTGGATTTGATGCTGAAGCATGGTCCTGATGTTTGGAAGCTGTATAATCAACAGTTGGAGGGATTCCTTTCAAGGTGCATACTCTCTTGCTTAATTTCAAATAGGAAAAGTTTTTAAACGTATAGTCCCATTCATCTTTTCTGTTTCTTTCTTGCTTTTCTAAATTAATAAATAAATGTAATACCACTTATAAACATGTGTACATTAAATATTCAAATACCTTTTGCTTTAGCTATTTAAAAGCAGAGTTGACTGCCTGACTGCGGATATTTACTGGTTCAGATGGCTTTCCATTCTTTACTCATATCCTATCATTTGTGAACCTTGCAGTCCTTTACACAGTTGGGAGCTATTGATATACCAATTTAGCTTACTAGGTGTATGATGTTTAGTAAATGCTAATGTGTGTGCAAATCCATCACATATAAGTGTCATCTATATTTAGTTTCTTTTAAAGTCTAGCAAACTTTTGTCTCAGCAGCCCACGGTAATTTCATAATCAGGGCTCTTACGTTCCTTCACACGATTTACATGCATCTTCTTTGCCTATCTTTTTTTAGTGTCCTGCTTGTTGAAACTTTTACCCCTCGCTATAGTCCTATAGATGCTTCTACAGTTCTACTTTTACGACACTAATTTTCTGCTTCCTTTAGAATGCAATCACAAGTTCTGGAGATCAATAAAAATATTGAATCTGTCAATCGAGAGAGGAAGTATCATCAGGTACTTCAAAAGAGCTTGTGTTTTCTTTTTCTATGCCTTTCCCATTGCAAAGGAAAAATAGTA
This sequence comes from Salvia sclarea, assembly GCA_036873715.1. Classification (NCBI taxonomy): domain Eukaryota; kingdom Viridiplantae; phylum Streptophyta; class Magnoliopsida; order Lamiales; family Lamiaceae; genus Salvia; species Salvia sclarea. The sequence goes on from JAYJMF010000019.1 coordinate 723,614, forward strand.
TAATGTCATCGCTGTTTTGTAAATATTCAGCAAAACACTGCCTATGAGCTCACTGCTTTATCTGCACAATGGAGGGAGCTCTGTTTAAAAAACATCGACATTGAAAGTGCATGTGCTGAAATTGAAGCCCGTATTGAAGCACTAAAGATTGAAGCTGGCGAGAGGTAACTGATTTCTCTAAGTCAGGGTTTCCCTATTGTTTTGCATACTTACGAGTTTCTCACATTCATAATCAGGGGCTGGAATTTGGAAGCAAATGTTGAGAATGGAACACTTCCAGAAGCTGAAAATTGAGGATCGCTTGATTGCATGAACAAATAGGTAACCTTGATTCGTGTATTTTTTTTTTTTTACCAATAACTGATTGCATGTTTTCTTTATGAGGGTATTCATTATTCATTTTCATGTCTATTTTATGTAGAAAAGAGTTGCAGATGCAAAAGATTGCTTGTTTAGTATTGAGATTCAACGTTTCCATGCCATGCGTCCCTGCTTCAAAGTACCGTACGTAGTTCCTTAGGAGCTCCACGCTTTTACAGAGAGTTCGACCTTTTATTTTGCAATGATTTGGCCGTGTAAGCATTCAAAGTAGCCCCTCGACTGATGTTAGCTTAAAGCCTAAATTTTCTGTAATGAAATAATACTGTATACAGAGCATATATCAATTTCTTCATCATTAGGTATTTTAGATATAATCTTTGCTCATCTGTTACATGCATCAATTATGAGTGGATCAATGCATATGTCAAAGTTTATTCTGCATTTTGTATATTTATGGATTGATAAATAGGTTTAATTAGCAAAAGCTTATTTTCTGATGAAGGGTCTATCATTATAATTATAATAATACTGTAAATGCCCTTCACATATCATGCTCAACGATCTTGAAATCTTGGCTTTCATTTATGTTGAATTCTAAATTGATTTTGTTAATGAGAGTAGAAGTGTTTGAATAAATTAAAGAATTTAGAATCCTAAAGTTCTGTAATATCCCGATTCATGAATGGGAAATTTCTTCATTCTTTGGTTTTTCCATTATCGAAATTTAATTTTGGAATGTTTCTCGGCTTTGTAAGTTGTATGCAGCAGCTAAAATGATGGTGCTAAATTGTGATGTTGTATTCAATGAAGCACACTAGGGGTTATTGGAAATATAAATTTGGGAAGTTAAAAAATTCTAATTCATATGTTGATCTGATTAGTTAACCCTATCGAAGTAATTAATAAATAAAAGAGGGTGTATTTCTATCAAATAATCAAACTTGAACTCTTCAAGTTTGTGTTGAATCGAACTAGATCAATTTTTCGTCGGTAAGGTAGGTTCGAGAATACAAAAATTTTAAGCTACAATATTAAAAGACAAATAAAATCATAGAAGTAACATTTCTATACATACATAGACATCTACCGCAAAGTTTTGTTGAACCAAACCAAAATAATTAATTTTTGAATGAAAAAAAAAAAAATACTGCCTCGTTCCATCGTAGTTGTTACATTTCTTTTGAACACAGTGTTTAAGGAGAGCTGAAAAATAATGTAAATTAAAGATATAAATATATATTATTTAAAATTATGTAAGTAATAAAAATATTTTAAATAAAAAATGTAACAATTTCGTTGGTATTACCCGAAAAAGAAAAAGTAACGACTAGAAAATGTAAAATTAGAGAATTTTTTTCGCATTTCAGTGGCGCAATACTGCAATTTACCAATTTGACCAAAATCTCCACCTCGATATGCCACGTAGACAATTATAAAATTCAAGTATTAATACGCGAAAGCACCTGTAAAAGTAAAACCCTAGAATTCTTCCCGCCGCAGCTCCTCCCAGCTCCGTTAAGGTTAGTCTTCGAATCACCACCGGAACCCTAATGCTTGCTCAATTCATGCCGGAACTAAGCTTAGAAACTATATTATGTGAACAAACGTTGACGGAAAATCAGATTTGTTGTTTCGATTTCCCCTTTTTTTTTAATCTTCATTTCTCGTATTATGCTGCTGGATCTTCGTAAAATTTGAATTATATCGATGCTGCGTGTGTATGTAAGGTAGAAAGTGGGATTGCTGCATTCTGCCTCAGGATATAGATTTTGATTTCGCGAAATTGCGATTCTGGTTATTATATGAAAACTGTGTTAGTTAATGAATGCATATATCGTATTATGTATCTCGTTTATTAATAAGAACAGAGTGAAATTGGAAGTAAATTCATGTGCTGATTTTCTATTTGAACTTCCAAAATAAATATTCCTTTTAACGATAAGATGTAAATAAAATTGTTTCACAGGTGAATTAGGCTTTTACTTTCGATGTTAATCTCTTGCGTTATTCTCACTTGGCTGTTAGGAGTCAGTTGGGCATTTTCTCCCCCGGTTTATATGAATTTTTGTTCCTGTATGAGCTCCCTTGTGATACAAATATCATGGTTACTGTTGTTTATTTTTAAAAAAAGCAATTGGAATCCATCATTATATTAGCTTTAGTTCATATTTATTTATCTATTCTATACTGTATTTCAGGCAATGGCTCCGAAGCAGCCGAACTCTGGTCTCTCAGTGGGTTTGAACAAAGGGCATATTGTTACAAAGAAAGAGCTGGCACCACGCCCTTCTGAAAGAAAGGGGGTAAAGATCCCACATTTTCCCGATGAATCATTTCGTATATTTTGTGTTTTCCAAGATATATGGCAGATGGGTGCAGTATTATTATGATTCCATGAATGTGTAATTTGTATCAACTTATTCCTAGAAGATGCAAATAGATGATATATTGAAAAGGTTACTACTATACATAGATCAGTTATTAATGTGAGATCTACTTACAGAAAACCAGCAAACGCGTACATTTCGTTAGAAGTCTCATTAGGGAGGTGGCTGGTTTTGCTCCTTACGAGAAGCGGATCACTGAGCTTCTTAAAGTTGGCAAAGACAAGCGTGCATTGAAGGTGGCTAAGAGAAAGTTGGGAACCCACAAGAGGGCAAAGAGGAAGCGTGAGGAGATGTCTTCTGCTCTTCGCAAGATGAGGTAACTACCCCAAGCTTTCGATTTCTGAATTCTGCCCATATTATACCCCGATGTAGTTATTCATTTCCGTGCTATGTTTGTGGCATCCTCTTGCCGGATTACTTCTGATTCAATATTCGTATTTTGTGTGTTATATAGGGCTGCTGGAGGTGGAGAGAAGAAGAAGTAGATTACTGCCTTTTGTAGCAAGTGATTAGCAGCTGGATTAGAGATGCTAATGAGCTTACTGGTTTTGTTAAGACTGTCATTTGTGTTTTTTTGGCAAGTTAAATTGTTAATGTTGTTTATGTTGAAGGCAACATAGTTTATGTTGTTTATCTGAGGCAAAATGATGTTCATTTTCTTAATACTCTTATCAAATAGTATGACTTTGTTAAATGGTTTTCCTGTTGTGTGTGGTTTCGCTTCTTTTATGGAAATATCCCAAAGTTATACTACATGATATCAAAATATGGTGACACCCCTTGTTATTATACTTGATGTTGGAAAACATTATACTGCTATATAAGATAAAGTCGTATATAGGATGGGAAACCTTCAAAGTTCATATTAAAACTAGTTAAAAAGTGAAAATATATAAAACTACCGAACATTCAAAAAGTGTGTAACTTGTATACACAATTCTCAAGTTACACAATTCTTGAAATTGCTATAAGCTATATATATTTTATTTTTAAATTTCTTGTAGTCCGACACATTTCTTCATGATTTCTGCATCATCAATTCACTCTCTTTCTCTCTCAAAACCATTTGCCTAAAAATTTATTATATTTTACCTTTGGAACAAAACCATAAAAATACGCATATACAAGGTAATTTATCATTTAAGATATTTAATTATTAGATTTAAAGTCTCTCTAATCGGTTAATTTATGATTTTAATCGGTTGTGAATATGATTCCAATCGGTCAAAAAAATCGATTAGAATCAAGTTATTTTTATTTATTTATTATTTCAACCGATTAGAATGTTGTATTTTCACGATTAGAATCATACTTGTTGACGATTAGAATCAAGTTTTAAAAATTTATATGTATAAGTTTAGATGATTTTCTATTATTTGGGTCTGTTATTATTGATTAAAATCATAACATTTTTTATTTTGAATCGATTAGAATGTTGTATTCTTACGATTAGAATTGTTTATTTTGAATCGATTAGAATGTAGAAAGTACCGATTATAATCAGATTTTGAAAATTTATACGTATAATTTAGATGATTTCCTATTATTTGCTACTGTTATTATTCCTTTTAGATTATTTTTATGTACATTCTATAATTTAGTTTTGTTAAACTAATTCAATTAGAATTCATGTTTCTAATCGATTGGAAACATGATTTCTAATTAAATTCAATACACAAATTACAAAACACGCATTACAATAAATTCTCACATGTAAATGACAAAAAAATAATAAAGTGGTGTTTTTAATTGTAGATAAAAATATTCACCTGGGTATACTTGTAGCAATTTTGAAAATTAGGTATACATGATAGATACTTTTTGGGAGTTGGATAGTAAATCATTTTCTCTATTAACAAATTCCCATATAGCTTGGTACAAGCTAAACAGGGTTTTGACCATGGACTATGAGTCTATGATCATTAAATTAAACATGGGTAAAAGGAGAAGATTAAGAAGTTGTCTCGCATTCTAAAGAAACAATATGATCTTAATACATGTAACTGATAATCTCATTTGATTAAAAAAAAACTTAAAATTACAATGTTTCAAAATCCAATTTTTTATATACAAATACACAAAAAAAATATAACTACAAAAAGGATTATCTCAATAAGAAATAGCCATAATTGTTGCATGGATTCTTCATATAAGGAATTCTATTTCTTTTAATACTTTTAATAAAATTATATTTTTATTTTATTTTTTAATATGTTGAATCTAAAAACTTTGGGCAAATGCTAGTTGTTTTTCAAAAGAATAAATAAATAAATTTTTCTTTGCAACATAGAGATTTTTGACATTTCAGTGGCGCTATATACTGAAATTTACCAATTTGTCCAAATTCTCCACCTCGAAATGCCACGTATACTATATAAATTCACACGCGAAAGGATCTGCAAGAGTAAAACCCTAGAATTCTCTCCGCAGCAGCTCCTCAGCTAAGGTTAGTCTTCGAATCACCGCCGGAACCCTAATGCTTCCCGAATTCATGCCGGAACTAAGCTCATTAAGTTCATATGTTGACGGAAAATCAGATTTGTCGTTTTGATTTCGCATTTTTATCTTCATTTTTCGTGTTATGCTGCTGGATCTTCGTAAAATTTGAATTATTTCGATGCTGCGTGTATATGTAAGATAGAAATTGGGATTGGTGCATTCGGTTTGATTTCGCGAAATTGTGATTCTGGTTATGATATGAAAACTGTATTAGTTAATGAGTGCATATATGTATCTCCTTTATTGATAAGAACAAAGTGAAATTGGAAGTCAATTCATGTGCTGAATTTCTATTTGAACTTTCAAAATAAGTAGTACTATTTCTTTTGAAGATAGGATGTAAATGCAATTGTTTCACATGAGAGTTAGGCATTATTCTCAATTGGCTGTTTAGAGGCAATTGCCCAATTCTTCCCCGGTTTATGTGAATTTTTGTACCTGTATGAGCTCCTTTGTGATACAAATATCATGGTTATTGGTTGTTAATTTATTCTAAAAAAGCAATTTGGATCCATCCCTATATTAGCTTTAGTTGCTATTTTGTTCATCTATTCTATATTGTATCTCAGGCAATGGCTCCGAAGCAGCCGAACTCCGGTCTCTCTGTGGGTTTGAACAAAGGGCATATTGTTACCAAGAAAGAGCTGGCACCACGCCCTTCTGAAAGAAAAGGGGTAAAGATCCCACATTTTCCCGAATGATTATTTAGTAGATTTCCAATTTGTGTGCAGTATTATGAATTTCTAATTCCTAGAAGATGCGTATAGATGTTATATTTAAAAAGTTACTACTGTGTATGGATAATTTATTAATGTGAGATCTCCTTGCAGAAAACCAGTAAACGCGTGCATTTTGTCAGAAGTCTCATTAGGGAGGTGGCTGGTTTCGCTCCTTATGAGAAGCGGATTACCGAGCTTCTTAAGGTTGGCAAAGACAAGCGTGCGTTGAAAGTGGCTAAGAGAAAGTTGGGAACCCACAAGAGGGCGAAGAGGAAGCGTGAGGAGATGTCTTCTGCTCTTCGCAAGATGAGGTAACTGCTCCAAGCTTCCGATCTCCGAATTCTCCCCATATTATGCTTGCTTCCCGATATACTTATTGGATTACTTCTTATTCCATCTTCTTATTTTCATATTTTGTGTGTTATATAGGGCTGCTGGAGGTGGAGAGAAGAAGAAGTAGATAACTGCCTTTTGTAACAAGTGATTAGCAGCTGGATTAGAGATGCTAATGAGCTTATTGGTTTTTGTTAGACTGGCATTTGTTTTTTGGCAAGTTGAGTTGTTAAGTGATAACTTCATTTACAGATTATAGTTTCCTTTTCCTCATAGGCAACATAGTTACGTTGTTGTTTACTGAGGCAAAATGATGTTCATTTTCTGATTACTCTGCTTCTTGGATTATAAACCTATTAAATTAAATATGACTTTGTTAAATGGTTTTTTTTTTTTTTTCTTTTTTTTTTTCTCTTCTTTTATGGGAATAGCCCATAAGTTATACAGCACATCAAAATGTGTTTTCTTTTTCTTTTTCTTTTGTGTTGTGTTTTCTTTTTCTCTTTTTCTTTTCTCTTTTATGGGAATAGCATAAAAGTTATACTTGATGAAACATTCTACTACTATATAAGGTAAAAAAAAAAGTCGTATATAGGATGGGAAACCCTCAAATTTCATATTAAAACTAGTACTAAAAAAGTCCCATATAGCTTTGTACAACCTAAAGAGGGTTTTTAGGCTATGGTTAAGAGTTCTTTTAGACCATGGACTATGAATCTATGATCATTAAATAAGTTGTCTCACATACTAAGGAATCAATTCTATGACGACAATAATAATAATATTAACTACTTTCTTCGTATCCCAATAAATATCTCGGGAGAATGGTAGTTAATTTACCTATTCTTAATTATTGCATATAATTTGTGATGATTGTTAGGGAAACATTATTGATTTTCTTACCAATGAATTATGCAATAGAATACTTAATTGGATATAAAAATATATTTAAAGCAAGACACTTATTTGAATACATAGAGTATGATTGAGTATATAATATAAGACAAATATTTCTGTCAGGTCGGCCTGACCGTCAGGCGGTGGTACTTCATGTTATATGAATTGGTACTTTATTC
>JAYJMF010000019.1:731048-760739 GCA_036873715.1 Salvia sclarea
GGATAAAGAAATGGGCTACCACATGTCACTCGTTGAGATGGGGATGCACTACAAGGGTCTTCTCTATGGACGCTACCGACTTGTAGTAACTCTTTTTAGCATTAGCTCCTATCTATATTATCCATAATAAAAATAGAAAATAAACAAAATAAAACAAAAAAGCGATGCGACACGCGCGTGGGGTGCGAGTGGGCGATAAGGTTTGACAAAAAAAGCCACATTGAAACGAAATCCGACTTGTCTATAAAGATGAGAGATATCCACCAAGCTTCTGCTGCTGCTCTCTCTTTCCACCATTTCTCACTCTCTCTCTCTCTTTTTCTATCTCTACAAACCAAAAAAACAAACAACCGCGCACCACACCAACTCAAAATCACTCTATCACCTCATCACACACTACACACAGTCAGCCACAGCTCCCAGCAAAAGCAAAAAAAGAAAAAAAGAGAGGGGAAAAAAAAAAGAATGCATTACGTTTCGGATAAGAATTCCTTCACTGTTATGGTGAGTTCATCAATGGCTTATTTTCACGAGCTGTGGTGCTAAAGATTCCTTTTTTCATGAGCCCTTTTCCTCCCTCAAACACCTTTTATTGGATAGTTGTTTGAAATGTTGTTGCATGGCTGCTTTCGGCATGGGCAATGGTGTTTTTACTCTTGAGGTGGGCCTTTTGTTGCTTTCCCTTTTCTTGCTTTGTTGTTGAAGGGTTGTGAAATGGTGAAATGTGTGTTTGTGGGCGTGTTTTTGTGTTTGTGAAGTGAGTTTTGAGGCATTGTGTTTGATGAAATGATGCCCTTTTCTTGTTTTGATTTGGTAGTGTGTAAAGACTTGTCCTTGTCAATTTTGGGAATGGTGATTTGCAAATGGCATGTTTTCAGTTTTTGCTACAAATTCAAAATCTTGAGAATTGGCAATTTTGGAGTGACAGGTGGTACGGTTCTACCAAAATGTGTTTATAGATGTGTTTTTGTGATTGTGAAGTGAATTTTGGAGCATTGTGTTTGTTGATAGTGGTTCAAAATGAGGCATTTTTCTTACTTTGATTTGGTAGTGTGTAAAGACTTGTTCTTGTCAATTTGGGAATGGTGATTTGTAAATGGCATGTCCTTAATTTTTGCTACAAATTCAAAATCTTGAGAATTGGCAATTTTGGAGTGACAGGTGGTTTGGTTCCACCAAGATGGTGCATGTGTTATATGCAAAAGATGTGATTTCTTGATTCCTATGTTATTCAAAGGTGAGAAAGCATGTTTCCTATATTGATGTTAATGAGCAATACCTAATTACTTAATTGAATCCTCATAATTGTAAAATGCAGTCTGATTGGCTTGGCTAGCATTATTAGGAAATTGTGAATGATTTTACTTTGGATTTGGTTGTAGAAATAAACAGAAATACATATATACGTACTCCTTTTTCTTAGTCTGTTTCTATTGGAAAGTTTATGAAGTAGTTTGTGTTGTTAGTTGTTAAGAGAGAATGGGGGAAAATTGTGCTTTGCTAGTGTTGAATTTCATACCCTAATTATGTCTAAATATTTACTTTTTCCATCATCTAATATATAAACTCTACTTGCAAGAAGAAGACACAATTTGATACTTCTTTTAAAGTGTTATATTTGGCAATTTTGGAGTGACCTCGACTCGAAACCATTTGTAAGTAAACACATGGATCAAAGGGACGCTATCACGTTGCAAGGCTCGGCTTCGTATTATCTTCATCAAGGAAATGCAGAGTCTGCCATGGGACTACAGGGATCGCCCGGCATGAATTCGATGTCTAGCTCTGGTTTGCACTATCAAACCAACACCGGGAGGAATATGATGGGATCGTCATTACCTTTAGATACTTCATCGACAATGTCACCTCATGGAATGAATGTTGGCCCGCCTCCTGGCCTCGGTGTAGGCCCGCCTCCGGGTATGATGCAGAGTGAACCCGTTCGTAGGAAAAGGGGGAGGCCACGGAAATATGGGCGTGATAGTGCTGTTTCGTTGGCACTGTCACCCTCCACGTCTAATCCCGTGCCGTTCGTGAGACCAACTCAGAAGCGGAGAGGAAGACCGCCAGGGGCTGGTCGAAAGCATCAACAAATCCCCCTGGGTATTTCTAAATCTTGTTTATTTTCTATTTTATAGCTTTTCTTGGATAAACTTGCTATTTCTTGGTTGCAAGAATGATTTTTGGTTGATTTCTTTTGAAGAAGAAGTTATCTATCCATTTGAAGTATATACTCGCATTTTGATCCTAATAATCTCCCTTCTTTGCATAATTTGATAATGTATTGGTGTTTGGACTTGATTGGAAGCCACTGAACTGATAAGGATGGTGCATTGGCCAACTTTAGGGGCAATATGTGTCGATTAATATATGATGTGAAAATTAAAATGTATGAGTTTCTCAAATGCTAGTCTTTGAATTAAGTGCTTGATTATGTGAATTCGGTGATAGAAACTACTATAGAAATGATTGATGACCCTTAGTAATGGAAGGCTTATAACCATATATGTTTCATGACTCGAACGATAGAATGCGACCTCAAAGACCCATTATACCTTTTTCCCGTATGAAACGTTGTTAGATTCTTTCTCGATTATGACAAGTGGCTGAGTACACAGTGCCACCTGCAAATACCGTATCAAATGAGCCTTAAGCTGCTGAGTCACACCTTACCTCTCATTATTTAGAGATTTTTTAACCTATTCTCTTCATTCCGCACTCCCCTCTCTCTCATACACACACACACACAATGCATTTGCACAGAAATATGTTGGTAGTGACAGACGGGTTTGGAGTTCGTGATCTAAACGGAGGAGCATTTTCAGGTTATTTTGAATCTTGTCAATGGAAAAAGCATGTTTTTACTATTAATTTAGCCGAAATGCGTTATTCAAAGACTTGTTTGAGGTTTAGTCACCCTGTTGTGTGTTATTGAGAGTCTCTTATTGTGGAAATACCAATAGATCTTCATTTACATTTATATCGATTTAACTACTAAATCCTTGATATCACTCCGAGCCTAAAAAATGAGTTGGATGACAATGAGTTGGCCGAATGTCTTCTTATGTTTTTGATATGTTTCTTTCATATGCGTTACATGGCTATTTTAAGTGTATAATTTTTCTTGATTTTGTGGAGAATTCATCTTCTTGCCAGGCGGATCGATCTTTACCGGGCCCGGAAAACTCGTCCCACATATCGTCAATGTTGCTGTCGGAGAAGTTAGTGCAATCTCAACTATCTCAATGAATTTGCCTAATATCCGATATTATCTGCATCTTCCACTTGTTTCCAGCATTGTAAAAAAGGATTTATGAATTTTTACTACTTTTCATAGTTGGTAAAATGAGATAAACCTTAAAAAATCTAGCTCTTATCAATTAAAATAATTAGCTCTGACATTTGCCCTCGTCCAATCCATATCCCGTTTTTGACATGTATTAGTGCATAATTAAACCTCAGATGTCCAAGTGCATCTCAGAAAGACATTTTTAATTTATAATCGGTGGATCGTTTATTGCCATTGTTTATCTGCAGGATATCAAAAGAAAGGTACTGTCGTTTGCACAGGGGCGACAGAGCACGGTCATCTTATCCGGAAATGGTACAATATCAGCTGTAAATATTAGAATATCGAGTTCTGGCGGGAGCGTCACATACGAGGTATATAACTCAATTTTTGCTGCTAAATGTTGAGATCTATTTCTCAATGTAATTAATGCAAAATTAAGCTTAGCATTAGCTGTGAACTTTCTTTACTATCTGTCTAATTATGATAGAATCTTATGTAGAAGTCAATCTTATTGAGTTGCATTGTTCCTTTGGTTTTTTTGTCTCGTTTTTTGTTGACGTTGTAGCAACTCTTTCTTGCTTTTCGTTCTTTTATAGGGTCGCTTCGATATTTTGAGCTTAACTGGCTCTTATGCACAAAATGATGCGAACGAGCCTCATGGTCCAGTCGGCTGTCTGAATGTAACTCTTTCTGGCCCCGATGGGCGCGTCATCGGCGGTGGAGTCGAGGGTCTCATGCTCGCCGGCAGCCCTGTTCAGGTAGCTTCAAAACCTAATCATTCAAATCTTTATTTTTCCTATCCCCAAATTTGTGGTTCATCTAATTTACGAGGCCTCTTTCGATGAATGGCTGCAGGTTGTCGTGGCGAGCCTGCTACCGCGCACCTCAAAGACAAAAAATGTTGCTGGGGGCGCTCCAGCAGATTCTGAAGATCGTACAGTCGGGAATCTCGTCATTCCAGCCAATGTTTAGCGTAGTTGTGTATGGATAGATAGAAATCCATGTTTTGTTCGAGTTTTCGACTTTTAACATCCATCGACGTCTGTGGATGAGACTACATTCATGATTTTGAGCTTCTTGACTCGAACCATGTTGCTACTTTTACCTGACATAGGTTGCACTAATTCAGATCTTTGTTAATTCATCTTGATTTCTTGAGTTTAGAAATGGATTTATAGCTTTTTGATTGTGAGAATTGGCAAGAATGTGATGAACTTGAGTTGAATTTACATGAACTTGATGAGTTTTCAGGTCACAACATGCTATCAGTCCTCGCCGGCAGGCGGCGGAAGAAGTTGAGCGGCGCCGGGGGCAGCTTGTGCCTGAATCGAGGCGGCCTCATGGCGTAGGAGCCGGTGGCGATCATCAGCAGCTGGAGGGGCACTGCGTAGAACACGACAGCCGACGCGAGGCAGAAGGCCATGAATATGACTGTGGCGCGCGGGTCCCGCCAGCTCAGCAGCGCCTGCACCCGTTCGCCCTGCGACGCCACGTCGCCGACGACCCGCTGGATCCGGCCCGCGACGCTCCGGAGGCGGTCGTACCTCATCCGTAGGGTGTCGCCGGTTCGGGCCGTCGGGAACGTGTCAAACTCCTCGTCGAGCTCCTCGGCCGTCGCGGTGTCCGCCCACGACAGCCGCGTGTTCATGTGGGGCGGGTTCTTCTGCCTGAACCGATAGTTCCACAGCCCGATGAGGAACATGTAGAGGTACATCGTCGGCAGGATCAGCTCCGGGAAGACGACGAGCATCACGAAGAGGGCGTAGACGAGCACTGTCGTCACCGGATTCTTCCACCGGCAGACCTCGCCGAGCCACTTCGAGATCGCGACGATGCCGTTGAAGACAGCCATGAGCCGGTAGAAGTTTGCCTTGCTCCGCCTCATGCTCCATAAGTGCGAGTTGGAATCGCTCATGTATTCGACCACCTCTTTTCTCAGAGGCGGCTCGGCCCGGCTCAGACGCGCCGCGAGGATGTTGACGGCCTGGTAGCGGAGCATGTCGAGCTGGACAACCGACAGCGGCCTCGCGTAGTGCATTTTCGGGAGGAGCGGCCTCGAGTACAAGGCCATCATGTTGACCATCGACGTGCACGTGAATCGTATCGCGAGGTGCAACTCGCCCATCTTCTTCACGCCAGACGGGTGGAGAACGATCAACGGGTACGAATGCGTGTAGACGCGGTTCGTCTCTAGTGTCGAGATCCGGATCCGAACCTTCCCGATCTTGAGGTCTCGGTTCCCATTGGAGCCGCCACCGAGGTGGCCGTTGTCGAAGACCCCCACGGTTAACACCGTGGCCGGGTCGAAAACGTCCCAAGTGTACTGCTCGTTGAACTTCGGGTTCAAGCTGTCGGTGATGGTTCTCGTCCGGATCCACTTCTGCCCATACTTCGCCACGCAGAACGTGTCCGATGTGCCCCGGCCGTTTCTCGACTTCATTGGCGTTAGGGCATCCGCGCTCAAGATCCCGAGCTCGAGCACGCCTACTGGCGGCTTCCACAGCTGCTTTGCTGTCGGCCTGAGATCACTGCTGTACTGCGTGGACTCGTCGAGGACGTGATAACCTCCATCAAGGCAAATCCGGAGATGGATCCGGCTCGCGAACTGATCCCGTCTCGGCTCCACGGCTTCCGTGGCGCTCGGCTTCTGCAGGTGGAACCACTTCGTGTGCACGACTCTGTCGTCGGCGCGCTTCTCGACCTCCGTCAACGGCACGAAGACTCTGCCGAGCGTCTCCTCCTTGTTTGGGCCGACGCGATCCTCGACTGACACAACCAGCTGATCGTCCTCGAAGGGCTCGGCCGCGACGAACATGAGGTCCTCGTTCCACGACGCTTTCATTGTCTGCGACTGGACCGGCTTCGTCCTCAGGACCTGGTTCCCGATCTGGACCTTCACGTGCACGACCGGGAAACGGTTCCTGTCGTGCACGACGAGGTCCTGCACCTCGATCACGTTCACGCGTAGGTACCACAACCGGGGCGCGTGGTACACCTTCGACCGGATGTGCGCGGACGCGACGGAGGTGTCGACGAGGCTAGCCTCGTCCGAGTGCCAAGCATCGGCAAACGCCTCATCCGCCTGCGTGCCGATCCAGACCGCAACCATAAGCTCTCCATGCCCCCTTTCGCCCTTCCCATCCTCGAGCCGGTGCCACTCGGGCGCCAACGGGCTGTCCGGGGGCGCCCGTCGCGGGATCTCGTGCAAATCGAACCTAACCACGCCAACAAAATCATCCTTGATCACGTCCTTATCCATCACCACGACTTCCAAGACCGAGCCCTGCATCCTCTCCTTCGAGAACGTGAACACCGTGTTCCACTCCGGGCTCTTCGTCTTCTCGAAATGGCGCGTGACGCCCTTGTAGTTCCCGAGCCTCACCTCCACGTATGGGTCGAGGCTCCCCGTGGGGTCCATGCTTGGGAGGTCCCGCGCCTTGACGACGCGGACGAAGAGGAACTGCATCGGTTGGACGAGGTCGTACACGTTCGAAGCCCTAATCCGTCCCCCTCCGAGCACCGGGCTCGTCTCCTTCAGCGCGAAATCGGCCGGTTGGGACGAAAACGAGCTCGGATACATTCGTTCAGACTGGGACGGCCGAGACTCGTACCTCATTTCACTAGCACCATATTGTTGTTGTTGTTGTTGTTGTTGTTGTAGGATATGATTATGATTATGATTATGGTCCGAGCCGGGGATGGTGTACAAACTCCGCCTCGTCCTCGTCCTCGTCTTCTCCTCCCGCCTCTGAGGGGGCTCGTCGTGGACGGAGTGGAGGGTCGAGGGGGACGAGGACGAGGAGGTGTAGTCGGGGCGGGGGAGGTCACCCATGATGTAGACCTTGAGGGTGAGCTCCCCTCTCGCGCTCGAGAAGAGGCTGTTCTTCTCGAGGGGGTAGTTGAAGACGACGGCGTCGGGGAGGGGGACGAAGGAGGTGCCGTTGAGGCGGACCTTGCCGAGGGAGTGGCGCTTGCCGGAGGCGCGGGCGATGCTGTAGACGACGGCGTCGAGGGAGAGGTGGCGGAGGTCGAGGGGGTTGGCGACGTTGAAGAAGAAGGTCTCGTTCCAAAAGGGGTTGAGATCCTTCTCCTTGATGGTGGTGCGGAATTTCTGGCCGTCGAAGAGGAGCTCGACGGCGGCGCTCGACGAGCCCTGGCCGTCCTTGGGGAGGAGGTTGTGGGCCCGCACCACTTCCACGGCTAGCTTCAAATTGGTCATCACTTTCTCATGCAATACAGAGATTTCTTGATTACTCAAAATTGGATGAAGAAACAGAGATATTTAACTAACTATAACTACATATACATAACTAAAGAATGATTAACACATAATTATTAATTACACATGGGGAAAAATGAGGGGAAAAAGCAGAGATATTGAGATATTTCTTGGTTGAAAACTGAATGAAGAAACAGAGATATTTGACTAGCTATAAACTTATAACTATGAACTATATACACGTAATGATCGTTTTATTTTATTTTCTTATTTTTCTAACCAAAGTTGTCAGAATTTTGAAATTTTATATACTAGTAGTATATTATTTTTTGTTATAGTTGGATTTAAGTTTATAATCTGTTACGAATTCATAATTTTTCCATAGTTGCTAGCTTAAAGTCTTGAGGTAGACATTATTCGTTATATATCATGTTGTGGAGGATTTAATGGGTTACAAGTGATTATATTTTTAAATTTTAACTTGTCTTAACATTGTGCAATTTAAATAAGTTTTAGAATTATATTTATTATCTTTCAATTTTATAACACTACAATTACATGAGAGAGGGAGAGATTTATTGGTAGGAAAAACATAGACATTGAGAGGCAGAGAGAGAAGGCGTGGAATTGAAGTATTCAAATTTGAAAGCATTAGAAGAAAAATGTAACAACATCAATGAAGAGGAAAATTCGAGGAAGAAAAGTCATGGAAACAAATTGAGTTATTTCAAAGTTAAATTAATTTTAAAAAAAGTCGTCTTAAATTAACGTTGATTTAGTGAAAGGGTTAGATTTAATTTTAAGTAATTGAATCGTGTTGGGGTGGGGTTATCGAGAAGAAGACATGCCTTTTGGGTTTCGCCAAAAAATAATTAATTAATAGTTATACACAACTAACTAACTTGTTTGACTTTGTAATGACAAAATTATTAGTCAAGTCAACTCTTTAAGCAATTGCAACTATAAATTTAACAGAATTTTTGTCTCCATCACGTCGTATTGTTATTATTTATTATAGTCTATCCATTCAAATCATGTAACGAGACTGTAATTTCCTGTAAATTGCGAGGGATAATAAGAGAGAGTGCATTTTGTCAGCTTTTATCCATTTTCTTGATTTATTAAGGGCCTACAATAATTTATGACTCTCAAACAGTCGATAATAAATATTTTCTATTTTATAATATTCACTATATTCATAACAATTATTCTCTTCTGGGGATTATTTTTATAGTGATAATAAATGTAAGTGTAAAAAGTTGTTTTTGTAAGTTCATTATGCATATATAGTGTCTTCTTATATTCTCTTATATAAATACTTTATTTCATCGACCAACGCAATCTAAAAATCATACTCCTATCTATTATGTATTGAACCTCCTCTATTTAATAATAATAATAATAATAATAATAATAATAATAATAATAATAACTCTTAACTCTGATTTAACTATTTTATCAGATGCTATTGTCTTTATATGTGGTGTTTCTTTGAGATAAATATGCTACATAGATTCCTTACATAATGCAAATAATATATTGTAATGTGATAAGTGCGATATTTCAGCAATGATCTGAACTTAAATAATTTTACCAATTCTATTTAATTTGGCATATTTTTATATTTGCTTTCTTCTTCTTTAATTATGGGCCATGCTATATATATATAGAAAATCGCCGATTTTTCTTAATTTTTTTTAACATCATTACTTCATTAGGCACGACATGCACGTCCATAACATATCTTAATAAAGACTCAGTCTACTTATTTATTTATCTCTGACAGCCAATCAGTAGC
The DNA here is from genome assembly GCA_036873715.1 of Salvia sclarea. Taxonomy (NCBI): domain Eukaryota; kingdom Viridiplantae; phylum Streptophyta; class Magnoliopsida; order Lamiales; family Lamiaceae; genus Salvia; species Salvia sclarea. The sequence continues at coordinate 740,358 of JAYJMF010000019.1, forward strand.
TTAATTATACCAAATCACTATATCTTAATGATCAAAACAATAATATCCTACTTGTCTAACTTAAACAACTGGATTTGATGTCCCTAGCAATATTTCAAGAAAATACGAATACATGAACTGCACCCGATTAGTTATATTAGAATTGGGTCTTCACCCTCTCAAAAGGCCTTATAAGGGGCGCGACCGGATTCTCCACTTTATATATAGAGTCAGAAATATTTACCAATTCAACGTGGGATGTATAGAATAGGTGGCTTCAACTTTATAGTACAATAATTATTATATATAAATTTGATCTGCCTATTATCTTCCTCTTAAATATTTGACATAAGGGCAATAATATTCAAAAATTCAGGACGAGAACTTTGTAATGAAACTCACATTTTTAAGTGGCTTGATATTGGTCGAAATGTTAATGTAGTCACATTAGATGTATTTTTCTTAAAATTCTATTGCAAATAACTACTAAGATACCATGATGGTTAAATATTAGTCAATATTCCAAAAATATATTAATTGGGAGCTTAAACCTAGATACCCAAATGCATGTATTCTTCAATTAGGGTTTATCAATCACAATTATAATTTATTTTTTTTCGTTACAATTAGAATTTGATTTTTTTTATTGGATTAGAATTTGATTATAGCGAACGTTTAAGGCCCAAATAATAATTTGGCCATAAACTATTGATAGAAGTATTGACTAATTCATCAATCTTGAAATAATTATTTAACATCCAACAAACTCGCATTTTTTTTGTTTTTCCTACTATTAGGCAATAGAAAATATTAACATTTATTGTTATGGACTTTTTTGGCCATCAATAGACAATCCTTTCGCTCAATACATTATAATAAACCCAGAAAATTTCCCCCTTCATCAAATTACTTACTAAAATTATCACTTGCATTGCTTTCTCTAGTTGAAATTTTTGTAAATCAAATTATTTAATCAATAGTAACAATAATAGTAGAAAATACCAAAATAGAGTTGACCACTTCTATAGTAAATATTTAATATTTCAGTATTTTCACTAATCTAAAAGAAGCATTTACTATTTATAGATATTCAAATCTCTAACTGAAGCAGCTCTTGTAAAACAAACACCCTCAAATCTCTCTCATCCTTTGAAAATTTCTGCGCCCTACCAAAATTCAAGGATCCGATTTTCCCCAATTCTATTTTCTTCTTCTTCTTCTTCTTCTTCTTCTTCTTCTTCACTCCATTTGATTCCTAATCACATTTTCGCATTTTCTCGAGGCTGCTCAGATTTCCACTGAGAGCAAAATGGTATGTCATTTTTTATTTTCAATTCCTAGCTTGCATTTGGTTATTTTCATGCCATTATTCAACTCCGATTCTTCGATTTCCTTTTACGCATATGTTCTAGAAATTTTCATCCGCTTTTGTTCAGGATATTTTGATTGATTTCTTCAGAATTATTAGAAGGTGATGGATTTTGTGATCACATTTTGATCGAAAACGTGTTTGTGTGTGTGTTCTAGGGTTTCGTGTTGCATTAGCATATCAATTTGCGCATAGACACACACTAATAGGGGTGTGTGTGTATGTGTGTGTGTTTGCATTTTCAGTAGTATTAAAAGATGAGAGATGGATCGCCACCTTTAGAGGCTAGATACAGAAAATGTGAATAATGCAATTGGATCTGATGTTTACTGCTTATTGTATGCTATTTGCTTGAATTTGTGACTATATAGCACTATCATTATGAAAACATGGCAAAAATTTTAGGATAAACAGTGATGGTTACATTTAGATTAGTTAAATTTTTTGGGATAAACAGTGATGGTTACATTTAGATTAGGTATGTCTCCATTTCTAGTCATGAGAAGCCTATGGATTTGAACGTCGAGGGAGGGATTTTTGATCCGTTATATCTCGTTGCATTCTGATACAGCATCTTAAGATCTCGAGCAAGATCAAGAATGCTGCAAGGAACAATGCAGATATCTGTTTTTTGTACTCTTAGAAAGAAACATACATGACCACATTTTAGGGAAACTTCATAAAAACATGCCATTTTCATGTATTTCATCAATTACTTGTTTGTTCCATCATGCGATAGAGTAAATGGACTTCAATATAGAGCGATGATCTATTGCCGGTTCAAACTTTTTGCACTTTCTTAAGACAGTCGACGGGATCAAGGATGCTGCTGTCATTTCTTTCCTCAGAGGAAAACAGAATCATGGTTTTGGTTTTTGTGCTAATAGTTTGATCCTTAACAGGCGAACTCTGCATCTGGAATTGCTGTACATGACGGGTGCAAACTGAAGTTTTTGGAGCTAAAGTCGAAGAGGAACTTCAGGTACATTGTGTTCAAAATCGACGATGGACTGCAGCAAGTGGTGGTGGAGAAGGCCGGGGGCCAAGGGGAGACTCACATCGACCTCGACAAGAGCTTGCCCGCTGATGATTGTCGTTATGCTGTCTTCGACTATGACTTCACGACTGATGAGAACTGCCGCAAGAGCAAGATTTTCTTCATTGCTTGGTAAGTAAGATCATTCGATTCCCACCATTGCATGACTATTGCAAATAATGAATTTTTTTTGGGAATTGATGTCTCAGGTCGCCCGAGACTGCAAAGGTGAGGACCAAGATGCTTTACGCGAGCTCAAAAGATCGATTCAAGAGAGAGTTGGACGGCATTCAGTTTGAGTTGCAAGCAACTGATGCAAGTGAGATGAGCATGGACATCTTCAAGGAAAAAGCTAATTGAAGTTTCTTTTGCTGAAATGCAGCACTGCTTCTATTCTAATTAGTTCATTTAATTCTTTCTTAATCACATGGTTTCCTTTTCCAATTTTGACATTTTTGTTTTGTCAACTGAGCCTAATCTTTCTTGGCTCAAGCTGGCTGCTTTGAGTTCATAATGATCTGTTATATTTTGAGATAGTTTCTCTTCAATGAAATAGTTTTCTCTTGAGTCCAAATTTCTCTTTGTTACATCAGCAAGAAGTTAGTCTCGTTGGACAGTTTTTGTCTTGTATCCTCCAATACTCGTCTTCCCACGACTCCACCTCCTTCACGGCCTCGATTCCCCCTCGTGCAAAAGCTCCGAGATCCCTTGGCTCGGAGGGTGGAGGCATTTTGCACGGGGGCGAATGAGTAGGCGAATTCTCCATCGTTTCCTCCATGAACTCCCTCCGTTTCCCACCCTCGGAGCAGGCCAGCAGCTCCGAGCAGAGCTCAGTCGCGTTTGGAGGGATCTTGGGCTTGTACTTCAACAGCTTTGCGTACTCGTTCAGCAGATGGAACATGTAGTTGTACACATTCTCCATTTTCAGAGCCTCGTGGGCGAAGTGGCTCCCGGCTTCACCAATCTCCTTCGCCTAACACCCACGCGAGATTCAGTCGAAAATAGGTGAGAACTGAGAAGATGGTATGATATAGATATACCTCTGCAGTGTGATTGTTGCCCCATTCAACAGCAAATTTGATGGACCTGCATTTTTGGGCGTCTCTAACGGGCCAATAATGGCGTCGAGGGGCGAGGCCTCGTGTGAAGAAGTCGTGCCAACGCGACTGGATGAGCAACGTCGGCGAGTTGCAGGCTAGGATGTACTTCTCACTCACAGACCATCCCCATCCTTCTGCATAAATCTTGTACCTTAACAGGAACAAAAAACAAACAAGAATCAGAAACAACAATAGGTAATTGTTTCTCCAAATGAATTGCATCATGTTGTTGTTGACAAAAACCAACCTGTGTGTGCACTGTTTCGCAAGATTCGACTGCTTGAATCCACTTCTTGCCTCCTCTTCCCAATTCTATAACCATAGAGATATATATCAAGAACAAAACAAGACACAATTGGTATGCATACATGGGGCTCAAATTTTGGTTTTCAATCAAATCTAGTATTTTGGTGTAAGAATACTTGAACTAAACAAAATTTTGAAATTTGATCTAAGTCCAAAGTTCTTTGGCTAATAACTTATTTTTCGGAGAGTTCGATGGGCTAAACCCTAAACCTTGCCATCGGGAAAATCTTGATCATATATATATTTTTAATCATACATGCCACATAAATCCAAATTTCGACCATTTTTTGCGATTAAAATAGCAACATGGGTATTAATTGAAAGATACCGTCGATATCTTTTTAATGGTAGCTTTAGATTGCAAATCAGACTCCAAAAAATCAAATTATTGCGCGCCCAACAAACTTTGGACTTGGGCCAGATTCCAATTTTTTGTAAAGTTAGTTATTTTCTTACCAAATTTTTAGATTTGGTTATATTACTCCCTCAGTCCCATTCTTCTTGTCCCCTTTCTTTTGGGCACGAAGATTAAGAAAGTAGAGTTGATGAGTGTGAGAGAGTAGAGTACACATGGGGTCCACATGCTTTTTATGTATAATTTTTTGCCAAAAAAGGAAATGGGACAAGAAGAATGTGACAGCCCAATAAGGAAAACGGGACAAAAAGAATGGGACGGAGGGAGTAAAATCTAAAATTTGAACAAATTTTATGTGTTTATTTATGGGCAATGAAACCCTAAAAAAACAAAAGCCTTTGGTAATTTTCTTGAAAATGGGAAGAGATATATAGGAAGTGGGATTAATTACTATGGCGTAGAGGCGGGCATTCCAGTCGTTTTGCTGAGTGAGATTGCATTGCATGAGTTGGTATCTTTGGAGGGAAACATTAGGGTTACCCTTCCAATGGGCGAAGGGCACTCTCTCCTCCCATTTCAACTTCTCCATCTCTTGCTTCATCTCCTTCAAGAAGCTGCTCCATGGCTTTACATTTACCTCTGGCCTGCACCACAAACACACATTTACATGCTTTTCCAAGAACAATTAATTTTGAAAGCCTTGAAATACAAAACTAATACTCACTCCGTCTCACTCTAAATGGCACATCACTTTTTGCACACGGATTAAGAAAGTATTTGTTTGTAGTATAAAAGTAACATGGTCCCACCATATGCCCACTTGTTTGTGTGTTAATTATTTGCCTTTTTGGGAATGTGCCAATTGGAGTGAGACGCACCAAAATGAAAAGTGTGTCATTTGAATTGAGACGGAGGAAGTAACACTCTAGGAGAAGAGGAATTATTTCATTCTCTCTCTCTCATTTTCTCAATATGATATAAAAATTAATGATGATGATGACTATTAAAACCATCCATGACAATAAAATGCTAGCATATTAATTGGGATGGGAATATGGGATGGTATAGATTATGCATCCCAAAATTTGTTGTGCTACATATCATCGAATTTATTATTATTTTAATAAAAACTATTCATAAAAATTTAATTTAATTATAAGACTAACCAATCATATCAAACATACCTTAACTTAAAAGTTTAAACTGCAACAAAACTATAAATCTAATTATGAAAACCAATATAAGTTGAAATTATAGTTAAAAAATACTACTATTATAAAACCCTAACCATATATAGTCAACCACAACAAGAGGCATGCACACTCTGGTGCATAATGCACTAGGGTGTAAGGTGTATATATTCGGACAAATTAAATTATAGTAATAATTGTGATTGTGATTAATAAACTCTACTTAGAGTAATAAATCTCAATTGAGATTGACACGCCCTAATTGGGATTGACGTACACCATACATTCAGAATTTCAGATGTACATAAATGAGCAATTATAATCTTTCATCTTGAGTAAATGAGACCATCTATAGTAAAGAATGCGAGTGTCCATTTTACTTCTGCAAACACATTTAATTAATGAATTTTCTTAATCTGATCAAAAAAGGAAATTCAGATGATTATAATCTTCACTCTTGAGTTGTCGCAAAAATAAATCCTAAGGTATGTATAATAATTTGAAACTGTTAAATAAGATTATTTCACAAAACGTGAGAGCTTCACTTCACACACAATTCAACACACACCAAAAAAAAAAATGATTATATCATATTTGAGAAGTTAAAATGAATGAATGAATGAACAGATCTATCATAAATATTAATGAATGCGCATATATATAAAAGAGAAAAATGAAAACCTAATTGAGTAGAAATAGCGTTAATTACCAGCCCCAAAATGTCCAATCGGGGAAGACGATATCGACGGTGCGGTTATCCGCGCAGTACTTGAAGAGCGGCGGCGGAACCTTCCCCGCCGCCGCGTACTCCGCCGACTTCACCACCGGCCGATCCTCGGTGTCAAACATCAGCTCCAAATCCGGCAAATTCCCTCCGTATCTCCTCATCAGCTGCGCGAATCCCCACAGCGTGAACAATCCGCGCGACTGGAACGCCCCGCGAAATCTCTCCACGTACATTCTCCCATCGAGGATCGTCAGCCGGAAATTCGCCGTCCGCCGCGCCTCCGCCACCATCTCCTCCGTGATTCCGGTGGCTCTCCAGTGGCGCAAGTCCTCGTGGATCCATCGGAAGTGGTCGGGGCAATCGGATTCGCTTCCCGGCGAAATTGGGGAAAATGGCGGAGGATTTTTAGGGCATTTTCTGGTGTGATTCCATTTCGCGCAATGCAGAGATGGTAATCGATTTTCAACGATAATCTCGGAATCGTAATTGCGTACCTGCAATCAATTCGGAATTCGTTGATCAAAAAGGTAAAATCTGCGAAATCAGATCATGAATTGTGTGTTAACTTACAATTACTTACTCGGTGAATCCATATCCATGGCGGCGAAAACAGCAAAGAAATGAAGATGAGAAGAAGAAGAAGAAGAGGAAGAAGTAGAAGAAATATAGGAGTTTGCTTTAATGGAAGCCTTGGCCTTGACCACAATTTTTTGTTCATCATCAATATATATGAGCTTCATTCACTTCACAATTTTACCAAGCGTCAGATTTATATATAGAGGTGTTATCATGTTAATATGAGCGCGCGAGAAAAGTGAAAAGCAATTCGGCGCGAAAAGCAATTGTATCTTCAAAAATTATTATTTTATCATTAATTCACATTTTATTTTCTTATAAAATATTTCTAGAAAAAGTGTGTAGTTTTGAAATCTATACACCAAAATTATTGTCAAAGTGAGCATTTTCCTTTATAAACTTTCATTCACAAACGTACAACTTACATTCAAATTTGAGTTTGATGGATAAATATAATTTTCATAAATACATTGGAACATGCTGCATGCCCATAATCATTTCATTTTGTTAATAGTATATTTTCTTAATACAACTATGAATATAAGAATTATTAAATTTATAATGATTTGTATTTTTTATATTTATTTTTCTTCTTCTTCTCCTCCTCCTCCTGTGTTTGTTAATTATTTTTATTTAATTATAACTATTACCGCACGACTCCTCCTGTGTTTGTTAATTATTTTTATTTAATTATAACTATTACCGCACGAAGGATCAAATCTAATATATACTTGTATGGTGTTATATATATACACACACACCATTATAATTATAAAAAGAAAATAACATATACTCCTAGTAACTTTTTTCAATTTAGTTATAAGTACTACTGCTATTTTTCCCTCAAATTAATTTGGTCCAAATTTACTAAATTTGATTACAAATTTGACAAATCTTTCACCCTCACAACCAGCACAATCTATTACTATAATTAATATTTCGAATTAATTATAGAAAGTTGACCAACTTTGCATCAATTTCAAACACAACATACGCGAGGTGATTTATATTTATCTTCTAGTATAAAACTTACTTTTCCAATTGAAAAGAGCACAACATTGACTTGTTTAGATTTATTTGTTATATTTCCCTATTTAAATGACGTATATACGCAGTAATAAAGATATATAGAAAGATACCATTTGTATTTTGTTCCATCAACCATGGATAATTACTTATGTCAATAAGCTAAAAGAACTATTGAAAAACATCAAATTTTCAGGGGACTACGCATGCTGATTCTTAAATTATTAGAAATCAACTATATGAAGAGGCCATTAAATCAATTTAATTTTTACACCAAGAAGCAATCCTCTTATCCAAACTCAACCATGGGATTTCCTTCAAAATCTGTTAAGAAAATTATGAAGCTATAGAAAAAACTCTATCTATAAATCAGCAGAAAAGGATTAAATTAATCACCTATAATGTTCCAACTCATCATTGCTGCTTGGCCCAATACTCTTCTTCCCATGCTTCAACTTGTTTTGTTGCCTTTGCCTTTCCATCAACAAAGGCCTTGAATTCTTGAGCTTCATAAGGTGGAGGCATTGTGCATGGAGCTGAATCACTAGCTGAAACCTCCATGGATTCTTCCATGAACCTCCTCCAGTTCCCATCTGCGGAGCACGCCAACGACTCCGGGCACACCTCCACCGCGTTGGGAGGGATCCTCGGCTTGTACTTCAGCAGCTTTGCGTACTCGTTTATCATATGGAACATGTAGTCGTAGACGTAATCCATCTGCAAATCCTCGTGGATAAACCGGCTCCCCTTTTCACCAATCGCCTTCGCCTAACAACCACACCATTAAAAAATACACAATATGTTTGTCATTTGATCCAATAGTGTTCCGTTAGATAGGAACAGAGTTGATAAATATTGATAAAACTCTCGGATAGAGAAAGATCCCTTAGATAATGAACTATTGGTTCTAAGCCATCTCTGAGGATTAATCAACAATTCGAAGTGTTTTTCTTGTGTATTCTTGATAAACCAGCATTTACATATCATCATCATCATCAAGATTGTGGCTATATATGTTGAGTTTTGGTTATACCTTTGCAGTGTGATTGTTGCCCCATTCAACAGCAAATTTGAGAGACCTGCATTTGTCACTCTCTTTCACAGGCCAGTAGTGTTGTTGAGGGACCATGCCACGAACGAAGAAATCGTGCCAGCGCAGCGTCATTAGCAAGGTGGGTGAGTCGCAGGCTAGTATGTATTTCTCGCTCACGGACCACGCCCATCCTTCTATGTAGATCTTATACCTGAAAACCATGTCGAAATCAGTGTCAAAAATCAAAATATATACTTCTTTTTTCGCCTGTCGAATATAGAACTAACTCTGTTGCTATGTACTAACCTGTGGGTGCACTGGTCTTCTACATTGGAGTGCTGATATCCTTCTCTTGACTCTGCTTCCCAATCCTGAAACAACAGAAACATTCATAATGAAAAAAATACACCATTTGATCATCATCAATCTGGCTATGGAAAATACACCATTTGATCATCAATCTGGTTGAAGATATGCTTACTTGAACGTAGAGGCGGGCATTCCAGTCGTGTTGATCAGTGGCATTGCATTGCATAAGTTCGCCTCTCCAAGGGCATACGTTCGGATTCCCCTTCCAGTAGGCGTAGGGCACTCTCTCCTCCCATTTCGTCTTCTTATTCCCTTCTTTGATGCTCTTCAACATACTTCTCCATGGCCTAATGTTTGTCTCTGCCCTGCTCAAAGTCAATCAAATATCAACAAGAATTCATCAACACTCAACAGTGCATTGTATCAAAGTAAATTTCATGACTGATACACTTTAATCATATCCCGTTATCTGGATTCTGGCCCTTTGTTTTTATTTTAACTCTCTCTCCCTCTTTTCTACACGAAAATAACTCATTAGGTTTACGAAAATACTACTTAGTTCTTTTGAAGACTACGCCCACCAGCTAAAATTCAAGTTAATTTACTTGATTCGAGCTCAATTAGATAATTATTACAGTAAAATAAAAACATATTTCTTGAATAAAGAAATCTTAGTGCTCTCTCATCGAACTCGACTTCTATGAAGAAAACTTTTGAGTCTACCCGATACCAAATAGGAACAATCACAACTTTCAAAACTACAGCAAAAATTTCAACCAAATTCAACTACTGCCGCACTTAGCAGATTAGGTTGGTTCAAATCAATGGAAAAACATCGCAACCAATAACATCATAGAATGAATTCAAACAAATCAATGATAATAACAAATACTATAATAGAGAGAGAGAGAGAGAGGGAAATTATGAATTACCAGCCCCAAAACGACCAATCCGGGAACACGATATCGAGGCTCTGCGAATCCGAGCAGTAGCGGAAGAGCGGCGGCGGATTCCGGCCGATCTCCGCCGCCGGCACGACGGGGCGATCGTCGCAGTCGAACATCAGCTCCAGATCCGGCAATCTGCCCGGGTACAACCTCATCAGCTGCGCGAATCCCCAAATCGTGAACAGATCGCGCGTCTGGATCGACTGCCGGAATTTCTCGACGTACATTTTCCCGCCGGAAATCATGAGGCGGAAGTGCGCCGTCCGCCGCGCCTTCTCCACCATGGCCGCCGTGATCCCCGTCTTCCGCCAGGGGCTCAGGTCCTCGTGGATCCATCGGAAGTAATCCGGGCAGGATCCGGGCGGCGGATTCCGGCAGGGTCGCGAATTCGGATAGGTTTTCGGGCAGGTTTTGGTGAGGTTCCATGAGCTGCAGTCGAGTGGGAATTCGGGGATTTTCGCGGGTTTTTTGCTGCAGATTTTTCGTGAGTAGTAATATTTTGAATATCTACCCTGCCAAAAAAAAAAAAAAAAAAACAATTAACGATCAATTATTTGCTGAAAATTAGACTATATAGATTCATGTAAAAATAAAATTTAAACAATCCTAAAACATTCAAATTGAATTAACAATAAAATTCTCCAAAAAGTTGAACAAACAACACCAATTGATAGACTTTAGATCTCCAGCAGTCCAGCTCGGAAGTCGGAATTAATATCGCTTAACAAAAAAATTAATAAACATTTCTGGAATTTTCCTTTTCCAGAATTCATCATCTAATCAATCCTAATTTCAACCAAGCCAGTACAAATTATGAAATACAGTAACGTAAACTCCTCTCCACTTAAAAAAATACATAAATTCCTCGAAAATCGCACAAATTAGACAACTATCTAAATTCATATTGTTGAATCTATAGAGTTGCTGTATTCGCTCTAGATTTTGAAACATTCACATACTTACGTTAATGTTATATATCGACAAAAATCCACGATAAATTCTGAATTTGAAGTTGAAGATTCGAAATATCCTAACATTTTTACAAAATTTGTATCCATGCAATCCTCCAACAACTTTGGACGATTGCAAATCATATCTCAAATCTCAATTAAAAAATAAAAAATAAAAATAAAAAATCTGCAGAAACACTTCCACACGCAGACGCAGTAGTGTGTGTGTGTGTGTGATTGCGAAAGAAAAAAAAAAAACTTACAAAGTCAATCCAGCCGGTAAAACCAATCAACGAGACGAAGGCGAAGATGAAGAAAAGCAGCAAACTCGACGCCAATATAGGCCTATTTTTCACTGGTTTGATCACAGAGGCTTTCACAAAATCGCAATCGCCACACCGAAACATCTTCTTCTTCATTAATTTAAGCTCAAACGAGAGTTTACAGAGAGAGAGAGAGAAAGCTTATAAGATGAGTTAAATAAATTGAATTTTTTAAGATATGAAGATAAGAAAAATTATGACACAGCAATGAAATTCTTCAACGAGCCAATCAAAACTTGTAAACTATATAAACAAAAAATTGGAATGCCCTTAAAATATACGGTGATTTTTTGTCATGTTTTCAGCGTGAACTTAGAATATAGACCGCCTGAGTAAAAAAAATAAATAAATTGTTTCTTGTTTTTTGTTTTGTTTTGAGCAAAATTAAGTGAATTTAATAAGCGTGAAGGGTGGGGTACTGTTTCTGGCGTGTGTTGGGGGGAAATTATTTAGGTAATAGGGCTGTACATTTTAATTTTCAACTTTGAGATACTTGAGAAGTCCATTTTCTTATAATTTAGAGATTAGCATAAAATAATAATAAATTTATATTAATTTTATTAAGAGAGAGAGAGATTAGCTTGATTTTTTAGGGCTAATATTCAAATATAGCCCGATGTTGTTTGTATGAGTATTTTATAGGCGGGCAGTTTGAATATTCAAACGTGGCCGACTCTTGTCCATTTGAGTATTTTATAGCCAAACATTCTAAAATAGTAATCAAACATTCTACTTATGTCACAACGCCATGAAATAACAAATTAACAAGGACATATTTATATATTTTATAATGTCGGATTATAAATATCCATAAGGATAAAAGTCAGATTATATTTAAATATTTGGAATATAGGATACTTATACAAACAAAAGTCACATCATATTTGAATATTTAATCATTTTCTAATCGATTTTTTCGTGATTCGGTTATTGTTGTATCGTAACTATTACAAATTTTTACTATATTGTAAGTAATAAAATACTACTTACATGAGCCTTCACATGGGTAAGGGTAGTGATGTCTCAAAATATTCTTTAATCTTTCTTGTTTAATGTTGAATTACATTGGATTAGGTAGCCTAATACTACCACCCGTAGCCTTACTATTGGAGCTACTACTTTAAGTTTCAACCGAAATTTTGACTTCATGATGACATTTTAGTTTGAATTTATAAATATTATAAATATAGTTTGAATTTGTATTCGTTATTCACTCTATAACTCAAGTTAAATAAATTGATTACAACAGTCTTTGACCAATACAAATACTTATACACTATAAATAAGTTTCCAAGTCCTTTTTTCAAAAAAAAAAAAAAGGTTTCAAAGTCCATTTTTCCATTAAAAAAAACTTCCATTTTCAGAACTTTGTATATCTAAATGGGCCTGGAAATTGGGAACAATAAGAATTCTTTTGTCCAAGACTCAGGTAGACCACTAACAGAATATTATGTGTTGCAAATAAATTTATTTCCTCCACTCCAAATAAATGTCCCATGAGACTAGTATAGACTATAGATATATGAACAATGATTTTATTTATTATACTTTTAATTATTGCATAAAAAATTAAAATAGTAAAAAAAAAAGTTGGAATGATTATAAATGGAGAGAATTTTACTAGTTTACTATCGAACTAGGAAATTTGATATTTATTTGTTGCACTTTTCTATTCAAAATTGGACACCTACTATTGGATGACGAAGGGAGTAATTGATTTAAATATTAAAAATCAACTAAATGTAGTATAATTACAACATTCTTTTTTTTCAGTTGCAATCTCAACATCTCACCTTTTAGTATAAACTTCAATAAATAAATTAATACCAAACCTTTAATTTCCAATCACTAGGAAGTGCTTAGTTTGTATGATAGCTTAAATAGATTAATCACCACATATATGCTTTGATAAATTAAAGAACCTTTGTTTGTCTAATCAATTGATATGTATAAATACTAAATACTACTACCATGTATTATCCAAATAATCTTTCACCTAGAATAAATTAGCAAACATATATATACATAAATGTCGTGTTATATGAACACGACACGATCCGACACATGCGTTGGATTCTCTGGTTTATCGGAATTGTTCACATAGCCTTCCATTATTATTTCCACATTTAGAAACAATCTCTTTTGTTCGTTTCCTCTCGAGTCTTCTGTTGAGAGCTTCTGCCCATTTCGGCCGTCGGAGACGTCAGAGGCGCCGGAAAGTCCCATATCGCGATGGCGCCGTCGACCGACGCTCCGACCGCTCCGCCGCCACACAACGTCCAACCTCCGCAGAGTAAATTCATATAACCTTTTTCTAAATTTTATGCAAAATCAAACGCAAAACAATGTGATCAATATTTCTATATCAATTTTATAACTTTTATTACTCTCCCATATACGATGATCATGATGGGCCTCTATATATGAAGGCCCATTAACGATGGGCCTTTTGAAACCCATCACTTTTCTTGTATTGTTATGGCATTCTGCCACATTTTATTTTCTTGACATTGTTATAAACAATTGTATCGATAGGCATTATTATATTTCCTATTTCACATTGAAATATTTCCATGCAATTATACAAAAGGAATTTACCAAATTTATTTTGAATTAATCATTACAAAATTATGAGCACATGATGAGAAGCTGGTGAATTTTGGGCAGATGTTGCTTTCACAGTTTTATGCAAAATCAAACGCAAAAATGTGATCAATATTTTTATAGGATGATCATGATGGGCCTCCATAAAGGCCCAATAATGATGGCCCTTTCAGAAACAATCACTTTTCTTGTGTTGATATATGGGCCTCATGGAAAATTTAATTTCTTGCAACATTTTGTTGTTCCCAAAGATTGAACTATATGAGAAATTTGAAATCTCACCATGCTATTATAAAAAAATACTACAATTTTCTAAATTTATTTTGAATCAAGCACTACAAATTATGAGCATATGATGAGAAACTGATGAATTTTGGGCAGATGTTGCTATGCTAAAGCTAGAGCAAGAAAAGGAGCTCTCATTCATCAAGGCATGGGAGGAAAGCAGAAAGAGCAGAGCCCAAAACAGGTATGTATATACACTCCAAATCAAAGACGAAGCCAGAAATATAGTTCAAACGAAGCCAAATTCGGAAAACATCTCGGGGGTGCTCGAGCCCCCCCTGCCCCAAATCACCACATTTCATGACCATTTCTTGTGTGATGAAATAGGGCTGAGAGGAAGCAAGCCAAGGTCACTTCATGGGAGAATAGCAAGAAGGCTTCTCTCCAAGCCCACCTCAAGAAAGTCGAGGTAATTAATCAGACACAACAGTCTATCAGCGTCTTACAAACTGAGTTGCGCTTCATTTTTTTCCTGCCGTGTGTATGCAGGAGCGGTTGGAGAGGAAAAAGGCGGCATACGAGGAGAAGGCGAAGAACAAGGAAGCGAAAATCCACAAGAAGGCGGAGGAGAAGAGAGCGATGGTGGATGTGGTGAAGGGCCAAGAGATGCTCAAGGCGGAGGAGACGGCGGCGCAGTATCGCCTCGACGGCCACCTCCCCAAAACCTTATTCAAATGCTTCAAACACTAATTTCTCAAAATTTTCCCACTTTTTTCATGGTTTTTTTGTGTGATTAGGTTTTGCTCATTTATGTACTTGTCTAGTTGAGAGGAAATCACATCTGCAATATTTCTTACAAAATACAGAATCCTTCACTCTTACAAAATGAAAACAAAACAACATATATATATAAGCTTAACATTCTAGAAGAAGTTGTCAGGGAAGAAGCCATAGCAATCAGGTTGGTTCAAGAAGCTCATGTCATTGTTGCTAGGGAAATCCAAGAGCAACTGCAACGCCGATTCGGACGAATCCTCGTCGATGTTGTTGGAGCTGCTGCTCTTGAAGACAGTAGCTTCGGACAGCGTCGACGAGGAGGAGGGGCTCGGGGAGGTTCCGGAAGCTTCTGACTCCTTCGGAAGCTTCCGGAAGGTCTCCCCGACCTCGGAGTGCCAGAGGCGCAGGAAGTAGTCCCCCTCCTGCGCCTCGGGATTCCCCGAGGCGGAGGAGGATAGGGGGGTGGTGGATGGGAGGAGGAGCGACTCCTTCGAGAGGCGCGCCTCGGCCTCGAGGCGAGCCGTCTCCCACTGCGCCATGTGGCGCGTGGAGGGGAGGCGACAGCTGGCGGCGGCGGAGGAGGCGGCAGAGGAGGGCTCGTGCGTGTGCGGGTCGATTCCCATGTGGAGAAGCCTCTTCTTCAAATGGGTGTTCCATAAGTTCTTGATCTCGTTGTCTGTCCTTCCCGGGAGCTGCGATGCAATCGCGGCCCACCTGCAACCATGTCGTCGCAAAATAAGATGTTTTAGCCCTTTTGATATCGTTTCACAATATATATTTTTTTCGTAAACCAAAATTAATAAATTATTCAAATTTCCTCTAGAAAAAAATTTATCCAAATTTTCCAATTTCGAATTCCCTGATTACTTTCATTTATCTCTTCTCCTTCCAAAACGCTTTTAAAAGCACGTAACAAAACAAATGTGGGCTCCATAAGTTTTAATTAATAGTGCAAGAATATAAGATTTTCTCCTAAACCAAAATTAATTATTTAAATTTTCCACTTTCGAACTCCCTCATTATTTTCATTTATCTCTAATCCTACCAACACGCTTTTAAAAGCACGTAACAAACTAATTTTGGCTCCATAAGTTTTAATTAATAGTGCATCAATATAAGATTAAAGATTTTTTCAATTTTTCCACTCTCAAACTCACTAATTACTTTCGTTTATCTCTTCTCCTTCCAATAGTGCATCAATATAAGATTTTTCTCCTAAACCAAAATTAATTATTTAAGTTTTCCACTTTCGAACTCATTAATTACTTTCATCCATCTCTTCTCTTTCCAAAATGCTTTTAAAAGCACGTAACAAACAAATTTTGGCTCCCTAAATTTTGATTAATATTTTTTATAATTCTTGTGCAAAATGGTAAAACATCTTAATTATATTTTGAGACGAACCTGTTTCCGAGAATAGCATGTAACTGGATTACGAGCTTCTCTTCGTCGGCGGTGAAGGGGCCTCGCCGGATGTCTGGCCGGAGATAGTTCGTCCACCGCAGCCGGCAGCTCTTCCCGCACCGGAGAAGTCCTGTGATTAATCATTGAGATTAATTCAACATTGTGATATAACACAATTTGTCTCAAAAATTGGAGTAATTTGCAACATTTTAGATGGAAATTTGTGATTTTCATTAAAAAAAAATGGTTATGAAATAGTAACAAGTAGCATTACTAGTGAAGGGAATATAACATTGTGTGCTAGCTAGCTAACACAATTGTCTCAGAAAATGGAATAACTTGCAAGGTTTTAGATGGAAATTTGGGATTTTCAGGAAGAAAAAAAAAAGGTTATGAAATATAGTAACAAGTAGCATTATTAGTGAAGGAGGAACATAACAATATTGTGTGCTAGCTAACACATTTGTCTCAGAAAATGGAATAATTTGCAAGATTTTAGATGGAAATTTGGGATTTTCAGGAAAAAAAAAGGGGTTATGAAATATAGTAACAAGTAGCATTATTAGTGAAGGAGGAACATATATAACAATATTATGTGCTAGCTAACACAATTGTCTCAGAAAATGGAATAATTTGCAAGATTTTAGATGGAAAAATTTGTGATTTTCATAAAAAGATCGAGGTTATGAAATAGTACAACAAGTAGCAAGGGAATTTAACATTGTGTCCTAACACAATTGTCTCAGAAAATGCAATAATTTAGCAAGATTTTAGATGGAAATTTGTGATTTTCATAAAACAAAAACAAAAACAAAAACAAAAAAATTGTTATGAAATAGTAGTAACTAACCTGCAAGTTTGGGGAGAGATCGCCAACTTCCTTGGCCATTTTTCTTGATGTAATCAACCAATTTCTCATCTTCTTCTGGAGTCCATGGCCCCTTCTTCAACCCCTTCTTGTCACAACATGGTGCTCTTCCCATAATTAATTTTTTTTTTATTTAATCCTCAATTATAAATGCACAATCTCACACCAAAACACAAAGAAAAATAGGGTTTGTATTTAGCTATTTTACATTCAATGAAAAAAAATAGCAAGAAGGATCCTTCCTTCTTATTGGGGAGAAGTTTGATGATTATGGTGTGAAGGAAAATAAAGGGGAAAAAGAGGAGAGGAGTGTTTGAATGTTGAAAAATATCATAAATGTGAAAAGACAATTGAGAGTACTTTCTCAGCTGGCTGAAATGATGCATTGAATGAGAGCACTCACACTGATATATAGAATTACAGACTATAGTAAATGGAAAACACACTAATATACTTTTATTTATTTTTATCCAGATATAGAGGGCAATTATTTTGGATCAACATGGACGAGGATAAATTGAATGAGTGAGTGAATGAATTATTATGAAGGTTTGCCGTAGACCAAAATAAATTCTTATATTTATTGCTTCCCTTCTCCTCAGGTTGCACACTCAGTTTTTAATTTAATTTCCCTCCCACATATTCGGCCTATCATCTCTCTCTCTCTCAAACATTAAATTGAGAATTATATATTTGATTTTAATATTTAATTTCTACATTGATTCAATATGTCAATCACTAAAAAAAAGGAGTATTTGTGATGAATTTTTTTGTTACAAAATACTACGGAGTACTATATTTTTGTCACAAAAATTATATATACGTGAGGAACTCTCTCAAACACATTAAATTGAGAATTATATATTTGATTTTAATTATTTAATTTCTAAATTGATGTAATACGCCAATCACTACATAAAAAGAGTATTTGTGATGATTTTTTTTTTTGTGACAAAAGACTATATATATGTGGAAAAAAAGATTCGTCACAGAATCATCATAATAGGGATTTCCTTACATTAGAATCCCATGCTTACGTGAGGAAAATATTCCTCAATATAGTCTTACTTTTTCGTCATAATCATAATGGAAAAATTCCTCACAGCAATTTGGCAATTCAAATTAATTATCATACATCTATCACTTTTTATAAAGAGTTGATAATATTTAATGGGGTCAAATTAGAGATGGATTTTGTGTGTGCTGAGGGGGCTTAGATATCTTAAAAGACATGCATTTCCCTTTTTTATCAAAATCTAATACTACTAATTAATTGATAGGTGTATAGATATATCTCGAGACACATAAATGGAGCATATTTAAGAGGAATGGAAAATGGGATCTGTGGTGATGTTTTTTGGAGGAAAATGGTTGGAAATGAACAGTGGAAAATGAAGGTGAGAAGTCAAAAAAGGTGAGAGGGGGATTGGTATTTCAAGGAATTGATGTGTAAAATCAACTGTTTTCTTCCCATTCTATGTGCTGCTGTGTTTGGAGTGAGGAGTAAATGCAAGATACTACTAAAGATCAGAGAGAGAGAGAGAGAGAGAGAGAGAGAGAGATTTGAAGAAGATGAGATATGAGATGATGAGATGAGAGATGCATTGAAGATTGATGAAAAGCAGCATTTATTAGGGTTTGCATTCAATGTGAGTACTCTCTGTACAACTATACATGCACATGCAATTGCAATTGCAAATATATACATATGGTGTATCTCTCCCTCTCTCTCTCTCTCCCTATATATATGGAGAATATCAACTTGAAATATGTTAGTACTTAGTATTTGCATTCTAGTAACTAGGAATCGATCTTGAAAACTGAATGGTCCAGATTGATCTTTCAAAACTGATACTCCTTCCGTCCCATTCTTTTTGTCTCGCTTTCCTTTTTAGGCCGTCTCATTCTTCTTGTCCCATTTCCTTTTTTGGTAAGACTTCACACACAAAAAGCATGTGGGTCCCATGTGGGTCTCGCCACCTCACACTCATCAACTTTACTTTATTAATTTTCGTGTCGAAAAGAAATGAGACAAGAAGAATAGGACGGAGGGAGTATGTTTTTTTACTCACAATTCCGGGTGGAGCTAGAAATTTACAAATGAACGGACGAAATTATATTTTTGTACTTGAAAACAAGTTTGGACGGGCGAAACTATATATATTTTTACGTATGAGAAAAATACAGCTACATATAAATTCCTGGCTTGGGATATTTTTTCAGACACAATAAAATATTTTTTAATTAATAATCTTATGCTCGATTTTTTAATGGAGAGAATTTCTAAAAAATCTCACCCTATATATTGAGAGAGGGAGAAGCATGCATTAATGGCGGATGCAGATATTCATGCAGAGAGAGAGAGAGAGAGAGAGAGAGAGAGAGAGAGAGTGTACGGATACACTGCAGAAAAATGCAATAAACGGACATCCTTTTTTCTTGTGATTTGTCTTAAATTGAAAATTGAAACACTTTTATCTCTCTCAGCTTTGAAGTTTGAAAAGTCAATTTGCTTTTTTCACCGCCAGATTTTTTGGTGTGATTTCCACACTCTCTGTGTCTTATCTCAGACGTGGGGAAGAAAGAAAAGCTTACAAGCAAAGTAAGTGATGGAGTAATTTAATTGATTTTTTTAATATATTATATATTGTTGTCATTAATGTGTAGATATGACCTATATTTTTTATTAAAAAAAAAAAAAACTGCAACTCTCTCAATCCCATAAACTTTATCACCATGTGACCCGTTATCACCATTTGATTCGCAATAAATTTTAATAAAACATAATTGACTTTAAATAATGAATAAATTTATGTAGCCACAACCCACAATATGAGTGGCCATAAAATGGTTCAATAGAGGAAAAAATGATTCATTGAAACTTTTTGAATTGAAATAAAAATAGATTGATTGTTTTATCATAAATATTGATTAATTATTAATAATAACTAATAGTTTTAGTTTTTATTTAACTTTGTAATTTTAAGAATATGATTTTAATCTAACTAACGTGCTAGCTTCCATTTATCCATGCAAATTTATGAATATGATTTTTAATTTGATTTTCAAGTTAGGAAATAATAATTATTGAATATAAATTTAACTTAAAATTTAAAGTAAACTAATTTTATATAATATTTAACACTTAAAATCACTAGTTTTGCCTTTACATAGGTGGCCATAATATGGCCGTTTAGCATGTTGGGAAAATATATGTAATGTATTATAATGTTTTAATGATCCCAAAACCTCCTAGATATGCCTTAGAATTTTATTTT
>JAYJMF010000019.1:760839-780045 GCA_036873715.1 Salvia sclarea
TTAAAACTGAACTCTGTGTGTCTTGTTATCTGTCCTTTTCAAAAAGAACCTACTGGTGTATTCCCCCCCCCCATACACCAGTTCAGTCACCCTCCGGGACCCAACAGAATGTGAATCCACCCTCAATGGATGACTCTCTAAATACTAAGTCGTTATCTTTGATGTGTGACCTTGCATTATCTTGCTGAATGAAGACATATTTCCCACCACTTGATGACCATTTTGCTCTTATTGCAGGTAGAATCTGCAATAAAAACAGGCCAAAAATAAAAAATAAATTAAACCTGTGCCATAACACACATTAATTGCGCTCCTAAACATGGTGCATTGCATTAAATACATGGTTCATCTCTATCTAGCCATACCTTGTTGATGAGACAGTCTCACCAGCTCTTTTGTAACTGACTCAATCACTTTAGTCTCCATTGTACCTGTTGGCCTGTTCTTACTTGCACTCTTTGCTGGTGCCTCATATGTGAAGAGAAACATCCCTATTTTTCCATCAAATAAAACTGATCCATCTTGACCAAATAGTGGTCTACATACAACACAAATAAACATCACTTTAGTGATGAATTTCTTGCTTTTACATGTTCTATGTGGATCTTCCTTCTCAGGTGTCAAGTAAAACCTATGCACTCCTTTTGAGATATAGAACAAATTCTCATCTATGTGGACTGTGTTGTGCATACTCTTGAATTTAAAAATATTCATCATTTTATCTAGTTCTAGAGCTTGTAGTGAAAATCTTAACCTTAGGAGCTTGTTTGGAGCTGTGAGGTCTGGCTGGATTGCACTTGAGTGTGCTCTGATCAGTTTATGCTTGATCCATTTCTACACAATTCTCTTGCTACAGCCATATCCCTTTGCTAAACTTCGAATGTTTCCTCTTTTATGCAGCTCCATGTTTGAAATAAGCTCAAGATCAATCTGAACTCTAACTGCTCTTTTGTTGGCCTTTGCTGATTTGAGATTAATGATTGACCCTCCTCTTCCTTGTAGTTTTGCGTCAGCCCAAATGCGACTGATGGTCATCTTAGAGGAGTTGAACTTCACCATTGCCTCGGCCCTCCTGCCTCGAGCCATCTTGTCGTTGTCGCTGGCCTCCAACAAAAACTGAAGAACATGGTTCCTCTAAAGATTTGTAAAGTCTTTTCTCCTCATTTTGTAGGGGATTTTTGCTGGAATTAATGTTGCAATGAATGCTGGTAGGTTTGCCTTATTTTTTGCCATTTTGTAATATAGTTTTAGTGAGAAATTTTGATTCATATTGTAAGTATGAAAATTCTGAATTTTCAGTTTGAATGAATTTTGGTGAAATTTTGGCTCCAAAATTTCACCCAGCAGGTTTGAATGAATTTTTCGAAATTTTGTTGTTAAATGTGATGTTTGCTTTCTGATTTTCAGATTGTGTGTTTCCCTCTTTTTATTTATAAAAGCAATAATACACTAATTAAAGTGGGTCAAAAGCAACTTTAACACTAATAAAGGCTCTCCTTATTTTGCGTGCCGAAAAGGTTGTGCCAAGACAAAAATGACGGAGGGAGTATTTTTTTTACACCTCAATCTATCATCTTGTTATCACAAATACTACTCTGCGTTTATTTTATGATCGGTTCATAAATTCAAGTATACACGTTGGAAAAATGATTTTTTTCAAAAATATCTCAAGTTGATTTTTTGGCCCGCTGAAAAACCTAATATACACGTCAAAACACTCGTTTTTCTTCATTGTTCAAAGATTCCAGAGTAGGAAATTCTTGGATAGTATTGATAAAAAAATTGGTAACTTGGGATTTAATTCCTTTTGTTAAAGTTCAGAACATCTTTAATAAAGTGAATATATTTTAGAATTTAAAATTATATTTATCCCTTTACAATAGGTTTTTATTTTTATTTTTTTGAAAGTACCTTTATAGGGAGAACGCAGCATCTCTAAAATTTCGAATGCTATTGGGCGTTCTATAGTTACATATGAGTGTACGAATAAGAAACTCCGAGTTTCTTATGCTCATGTCTTGATTGAGGTGGATGTTACGAAGAAGCTATGGGATCACATTACTATTAAAGACCATTTGAATAGGAAATTTGAGCAAGCAATTGAGTATGAATGGAAGCCTCTGTATTGTGATAAATGCTTGAAGGTTGGTCATAATTGTGCTACTAAGAAACCTCTTGCTAAGAAGACACACCAAAAACAACCTGGTCCAACTAAAGTGTGGCAGCCTAGACCTGATAAGCATGTCCAAATTCCACCTGATAAGGATATGGTACCTGCTGTTTCAACTTTCAACTGAGGAGCTTTGGACTGTTGTTTCTGGGAGAGTTGTGACACGCTGTCGTTTCGCGTTAAAAATAAATTTATAACCTTTTGGCCCACCACAGATGTAGCCAGCGATAAGTATAAAGGTCGATCCACAGGGAGTTGGTGTAGTGCCCTCAATGTCACAGTGTCACTAAAAAGAAAGAGTTGTTGGTACTGACTTTGTCGTGGACAATACGAGAAATAACATACACCTGAAATAGACTGAAATGAAACAATCAATAATAAAAAGTCTGGCTTGGGCAAGACGCTGATGTTGATATGACTTGTACTAGTTCATCGATAAATATATTTTCACTAAACTCATGTATCGTTGGTTATAGGCTCAATGGAATCATGCCTCCATTGTCACGACGTCACACACACAATTCCACCTCACCCAGCTCTCATCCATACTGTTTAGTGTTTTACCATCATTAACCCGTCATGCCTCACTCGGATCTTTGGTAAGTCCACTTTGCAAGGTCACGGCATATTGTATTTAGCACTAGACGGCCCAACTGACCTCTAAGCATGCAAGTGCTCACCGCCGAATGGTATGGGCTTGCTCAATACATATGACCACAATTACCCGCCCTAATCACACTATTCGGAGCGAGGGACACCCTACGCTTTAGTCCGATTAATGTTTGTAGTCCATCTTGCCCATTAACGCCATTTAAAACTGACGCAATGGGCTCGACGAGACATGGGAAACAGACCTAAGACTTCGGGAACACATGAGTTTAGATCCTAATTACTAATTAGATCTCGCTAGATTGGCAAGTTCATATTTCACATCTTTGTCATGCCCAAGCCAGTATACCTACTTAGCTAGACTTAATCGAACATATCATGCAATCATTAATTGAACCCATGATGTAAACGAAAATATACTTTACTTAATAGAAATTAAAGAAGGATAGCGAGCCCATAGTGCTCACAGTCAACATACGAAAGCAAATAAAGAGTTTGCCCCGAAGAGACTTTGGGGTTGCAATCATATCTCAGCATCTGCCTTTGCGGAATGGTCCCCACCAAGCCCATTTCCTGCCTAAACCTACCCACAATGACAGTGTTCCAACTTTTCTACACCTAAAGTTGCTCGCAATAGAACGAGATCATTCTAGTGAGATAAGTTAACCCAAGTCGTATTCACAAGGAAGGCTAAACAGGGCTAAATCTACGTCGCACACAAAAAGCAATAAAATCCTAAACACTCTACTCTTGGTTTGGGTATGTCGCGTTACTCTCTACTACCAATTACCTAGGCTTGAAGAAAATTAAGAATTATAAAACGGATTAAACTAGGCAGAAATAAAGAAAGCAATTAAATTACCTAAACATGAATTAAACCCTAAATCTAAGAACGAAGAATCAATTCGATTTAAACCTAGCATGATTAAAGGGATTAACGAAAAGAGATTCAATTAATCTAATCAGAACGTGCAAGAGAAATAATATGAATTACCACAAGAAGCAAGAACGAGAAGGTAATAATAAAGCGATTCAATTAACTCACGAATCGTAGAACGAAAAGCAATGGAATTGAACTAAGAAGTCTCTGGAGTAGATCCAATGTCGTAATCAAGCGTTAAAATTACAAGGAATTGAAACGACAAGCTAAAGTATGAGTTTCCCAAGTAAAAATCGCCTAGAACAAGCCCTGGGTGGTGAAGTATGTTAAAACACTCGAAAACCGCTCATTTATATAAGATGGGCACGTAGAAAGAGTCGCCCGCGCCCGCAGGGGGGCCAGCCGGCGCGGGGCGAGCTGTTCTGCCCATTTTTCCAGCGAGCGCGGGGGGTCCCGCGGGCGCGGGGGGTCCCGCGGGCGCGGGGTTACCCGCTGCGCGCCGATTTTGTTTCGTCCATATCTCCTTCGTTTGAACTCCGTTTTGGGCATGGCTTTCGCCTACGAACTCATATCGCGACGTACTATAATTCTATCAAGTTCAAACTCCTCAAATATGTGTTTCATTATTTCTCATTTTCGTGCATCTCTTGTCTCTTCTTATGCAATCCCTACAAAACCAAAATGAAAACGAGATTAACACAGGAAAATATAAGACTCGACATGTTTATATGGGTTTAAGAGGGATTAAACAGAAGGTACCTTGAAGGAGGCTTATGTTCGGAAACTTGGCTAGACCTAGAGCTATTTTCATTCTTTGGTTAGCCTATCATAAGAGACTGGCTACCAAAGATAGATTGATGACTTTTGGAATACAAACAGATGGTCTTTGTTGTTTTTGTAGTACTCTAGAATCTATAAAGCACTTGTTCTTTCATTGTTTGGTTACAAGGAGAATTTGGTTGGAGGTCTTGCAATGGTTGAAGATTTAATGAGTCCCTGGGGGTTGGTCTCAAGAGATATGCTGGCTTATTTGCATGACAGGCAATAAAAGCATGAAGAGTAAACTACTAAAGATTGTCGCTGCTAAAGTTGTATATGAAGTTTTGAAGTGTAGGAACTTGTGTGTGTTCCAACAACAGGTACTTGGACCTCATGTGGGGCAATCCATTATACGCAACATTAGTGCTAGAGTTGAGTCTGTTCCTAGCCTAATGTTATATTGTACTAGACTCTAGACTTTAGATGTGGTTGCTTGGTCTTTTAGTTTGCTTCTTGTAACTTGTTGTTTTGTTGCTTGGATTGTTTGATCTGCGTGTACTTATTCTGTTTGGGAATAGATAAATTTTCTTTCTCCAAAAAAAAAAAAAAATACATGAACTTTGTCAAAATTTTGATTTTTAACCAAAATTATTATTTTGGTAAAAAAATACAGAAACTTTGCAAAATTTTGGAATTTTAGCCTGACTCCAAAGTTCGTTGACCAATAAATTAATTTTCTGGAGTCTGATTGACGATCTGAAACTACTGTTATAAAGCTCTCAACAATAGCTATATAATGGTGCTTGACACATAAATCCAAATTCCAACTAAAATATGTAGATATAAATTTTCAAGAAAATAACTTAAAGTTGTTCTCTAACCATTTTCATTCATTGCAACCTAAGAATGCAGGAACTAATTGAAGGATATTGTCAAGAGCTTTTTTTATGGTAGTTTCGGATTATTAATCGAACTCCAAATAATCAAATTATTACCCGGCAAACTTTAGACTTATGCTAAATTTCAAAATTTCATAAAGTTCACGTATTAATTTACCAAAATAATAATTTTAGTTAAAAATTAAAATTTTAATAAAATTTATGTATTTATAAGTAATTAAACCTTTATATTAGTATGACTGATATTTACCCTTTGTAAATCATGCTTAGACCCATCTAACGCCATCAAATACCCAAACTAGCCTAGCCACTACAATAAAATATTCTAATAATGACCTAGTACGTATGTATCACAGAAAATGTTGCTATTATGCCTACGCATGTATCACAAAAAAATTAAGTAGAATTTGATATCCGACGAGATGACTTATCATTTCCATTCCGTAGCAGGTTTACGGAATGGTTCATCATTTGAGAACATATTTTAATATATCAAGAAAGCTAGGGATCTTTTTACAAGAAAATAAAAGGTACGCTACGAACATTTTTCAAAAGATTGCGAAAATTATTGCACTTATCTCGAATATTGAATATACATGATTTAACATATTTTATAGACGAAGTATTTTTATTCCATCCAATCCAACCTACCAAGAGAAAAAAGTCAAATAGAAACACCATTTTCATTATTGACGCTAATTAATATGAACATAATCCAAAGGAAACATGATTGTGGTCCTGCTATCGGTAGCGATATATATAAGTCGTGAAATGTCCATTTCTTATAATTTTATCTCAGTTATATATGTTTACATATGGAGGAATTTAATAAAAACAATACCTCTAAAATACGAGTTACGAACTACTAATAACTAATTTATAATATACATCATCGATTTAACAAGACATTAATAAAGATTTATCACTTAAAGACGCGCAATATTTTTGGATGGGCTTCTTTCTAAAATTATGTGATTTATTACGTGTGTTGTTTATGTGTTTCTACTTTCTTACTTAAATATTGTCAAAGTTTTGTATCGCGTCGTAAATCGTAGTTATCCTCCATACATAATGATATTTATGTGAAAAAAGGTGAATGAATGGGGTAATTTTTTGAAATTTTCCTTTACTAATTTAATAAATCGTATATGCATATTTAAATATTAATCTGTACTTACAAAGCTCACGATGTAAGCTAAATTATTCGTTAGTGTCAATTGTTTTGGTAGATTTAGATCTAATTAGCTTTTAAGTCACTTGAAAATAAGCAAATGATTATTCCTTCTATTTTGATATTATTTTATTTTTTTCAGAGAGATTTTAATGAGACTTGACCTCAAGAGTTTGATCTGTAATCTCTGAAGTTTTAGATTTCGATTTTGTTCCCTTCTTTTATTTTACATCCTAATTATGCTAATTTCTTTTCATAATTAAATCCAAAATATAGCTAAATATGATTAAGAAAGAAGTATATAAATCGTAATTTCCTATTACTATATACAATGCTCTTTTTCTCTGTGTCGTGAGAGTTGTGGTGTTTAGAATTCCTTAAAAACACCAATAGCCCACTAGAAAAGAGATCGGATTGAACATGCAAAATAGTGTTTTACTCGTGTTACCCACGATCACTACAAAAGAACGCGGAATTAACGACGGACAATTTCGTCGTTGTCAATGGATTATCCGTCGTTAAAATAGATTAACGACGGACTAACGACGGAAAGCCCACCGTCGTTAATGGAGCCGTCGTCTGCCTTAACCACGACGAAAATAGTTCGTCGTTAATATCCGTCGTTATCAGCGTGTTTTCTTGTAGTGGATCCCATAATGATAGTAATTGGTAAAGCAGATTTCAAAATTTAATAAAAGGTTTCGAGCGTTAAATATATCATTTTCGTTGGCCGAATTAAGAGCAACAAAATGCACATGGTATTGAATTGAAGCACTCAACTTCCATGTTGTGGTAAGTCGCATCACATGTCACAACCACGACTAGTTATATTTGATTGTTAAATCTCGTTAATTGGAACGCATTCGACCAACTTTTTTTCTCCTTTACTTTTGGATGCTATAATTATATAATGAACTATTTAGTTACAATCAAAGTATTTCCCCCTTTACTTTTGCTTATTGTATAGTGTTATTTAATTTTTTTTAAGCAAATTTGTGTTCAAAAATGCATTTTCTTTGTTTGTAAACTTGTCATTAAAAAAAATCAGGGATAAGAAAATGTGGGATTTTTTTATCACATTTTAATGGTCCTAATATAAACTATCTCATGTTCTCTAATATTAAAATATTATTCACATCAATAGCTTCTGATAATATTATTCATAATTGTAATAAAAATGAGGAAAAATGAGATCCCAAAATAAAAAATTTCATTATAACCGAAGAAGTTTTTTTACTATATAAAACATGTAAAAATAAATAAATAAAATAGTAAAAAAAATTTATATTTCATCGTTTTTCATTAAAATAAACACACCCTGGTAGTAAAGTATACTAATACAAACTCAAATTTAAGGAAACAATATACAGTCATATTGAGATTTCAAGCGTCTAGGCATGGCAACGGAGTGAAGGACCCAACCTCACATGAACAATAACATTTGTATAAATTGTGAATCCATACTTAATTTATAGGTCATTTATATCTCTTAAAACTGAAGTTATTATAATTTGATAATGTATAACGAAAATTTAGAGTTTCTATTCGAACACAAATTATTTTGTATTCCTCCGTTCTTGTTAAAATTGACGGAATCGGTATCTCAAAAAAGAAAAAGAAAAAAGAAAAAAAGAGAGATCCAATCGAACGAACTGACAAACTAAATTATGTAAATTATGTAAATTATGTAAATTATGTTCATATTTATGGCTGTTATTTCTTATTATTTCCACTCACAACAAAAATGGATATATGGAAAGCATAACTAGAGTTTTATCATATTGCCTCACAATTATACTTAATTTTGAATTTAAGTATCCTAAATGAAATAGAGATACATTTACGTTAGGCCGGCCTAACGTTAGGCCCGTCCCAATTAATATATAAGTAATGAGAGTGACAACAATAATAGGGGGCGGCAAACAACAAACGGCTACGCCTTCGACTTCGATAATTAATATATAGATAATGAGACCAGCAACAATTATGATTTTTACGGCTCGCTCCGGGTTCGCCTTCGGCTTCCCCTCGCTCAACTCATGGCTTAGAATAGGAGCGGCAAATAATTCGCCTAACGTTAGGCCGACCTCCTAATACAAATGTTTGTCTTATGGAGGGAAATGGGTGGCAATAAAACTTACTGAAAATTAATAATCAAAATGAGAAATTGAAAGTCACCGAAAATTGGAAAACCAAACCACGTGAATTGTCAGATTTCATAGGAGACCAGATCCTCTAATTAAATATTTTATAATGTTGAATCTTGAATCTTGAATCATGTGATTTATTTTATTAATGTTACTAGTCCTTGATTTGTACCACAAGGTCAAAATAGCGTGCATTAACATTCATGAATTCCCTAAAAAAACATTCATGAATTAGCCAATAAACTACAAAAATAATAATAATGTACAAGCAAAAAAAGTGAATGATTAAATTTTTCAAATTGATTTGTAAGACTATTTGAAAAACTTCAACATCTCATTTCTTGGAATATTATGACAAGGTTCAATTTTGATTTGTGGGCTAAATAAATCTCACAAAACGTGTGAAAATTGGCTGGAATTCCACGTAAAATTCGCACTAAATTATCATTTGCCAGCTAATTATAAACGTGTTAGAAATCGTGAGTTGTCATAGCAAAAACCTTCTGTTTCTTGATATTTCTTGTACGTAATGCCTACAACTTTTAATTTCCTTGGCTCATAAGTCATAAGAAATTAAATTTTTCTGCCGTGAATTACTGTCTACTAAACTACTATATTCAAGAAATTGCCCATTTAATGGCTTTTTAGTTAGTAAGACTTTTTCTCAAAACACAATGGAGATGATTTTATAAATGGACAGACAAGATTATATCTTTTGTATTTTAAAAGATTAGGAAAATTTAAAATACAAATAGACACTAAAAAGGAATTTGGTCGGGCGACAACCGAGGCATATGCCCGACCTCAGACCGGCCCGCCCTTGTCCCTACAACCAATAAATTAGGGATATGAGTAATTACAAACGTGAAATTGTTAATGTGTGTGAGTTACAACTAGATGAAAATGCCCTCTTATACGTTTTATTGTTTGCCTCTTAAGATAGAATACAATTTGAGTCGAATATATATTTGTTGTGGAAGAATACTATGATCATTTGATTGCCTGAATTTATATGTTACTACTGCAGATTTGTTTATAATTGTTTTCCCTCTATAATTGAGTTTACTCTACAATGATTTTGCTAAATAAATTGGATTATAGATAACAAATAAGTTAATGAGTGTGAAGTCTAATGCGATGATCAAGGCAATTATTGTTATATATATAAATATACTTGCGTATTGGGTTGGCTAAAGTTTATTTCTTGAATAAAAAGACAACAAAAAAAATCATATATATCTCAATGATAAGCATTCAACAATGAAGTCGTAATTTGCTAAGAATATGCGACAAGGATATACATTGACCTGGTGAAATTTCGAAGTTACAATATATATCCTGAATTTAAGTCAATTTTTGTATATGTTTTGTTGTTTTCTTAAAAATAAAATCTAGAATATATAACTAAAAAAAACATGTTGATGTTCAAACTTCTTGCTTTTTGTCTCGTTTGAACAGAAGTATCTATTGAGACTATTATTTCGATTATTTCATCATCCTATTTTGAACCAGGTGGAAAAGCTACTATACACATCTAACATCTTATCTGCTTTCGTTCGTTCATTTTCAAAAATTAATTATAGAAAAATTAAGAAGTTAATTTGAGTTTTAACGAGAGCATAGCAATTCTTAACTAGAATTCATTCACCCTCCTCTTAAAATGTATAATTATCACAATTAATACTTAATGAATTAGAGTGGATGCACTGTATGCAGTGGCGGACGCAAAAAAAAGTATTGGCGGGGGCTGTATTTAAAATTTTCGAATTCAAAATTTCTACATAATAATTTTTCTATACTTTGTTTGGTGGTAGGGACTTTTGCACAATAATTTATATAAAATGTCAAAATTTTGATAATTTTATAAGAATAAAAATAAAAAATAATTTGGTTGACGGGTGCTTAAGCCCGTCCGAGGCTGCACTAATTAGATCCGCCTATGACTGTATGTCCATATTCTCTCGTAATTAAAATGAAGCATGAAACACATAGATATAGGCAAATTAATATGTACTACAAAATAAAAGTCGCAATTATATGTATAAATATAAATATATAGATGAAATTCATGTAATTCAGACAAACATATATTGAGGCAACTATTAAAATAACCATTTTAAGATAATAAAAATAAATTTTGGCCTGTAAATATAAAAAGATGAAATATAGCCTCTCATTTCACGAATTTACACATGTCAATTCGTGAAATGATGAATTTTACACACATTTCACGAATATGCACGGGCGAATTCGTGAAATGAAGTGTAATAACATAATTTCACGAATTTGCAGATGCGAATTCGTGAATGATGCATTTTACACACTAATTCACGAATTTGCATGTGCAACTCGTGAAAAAAGAGGCTTTTTTTTTTATATTAACAGGCTAAATTTTATCTTTACTATTTTAAAATAGTTATTTTTATACATTTCCTCTATAGGTATATAAAACTCTCAATTTTTTATATATATCTTTTTTATTGTTAGCCTGATCCATTATAAATAAAGTTATAAAACAATTAAAAATACAAGCAACAATTAATATTCTATTTGAAATAAAATTAGTACGATTTTGCCTTTTCTTTTGATATATAATTATGATTATGATAAAAATGGAAAAGATTAATTATGATTAATGGGCCCCACAACAGAAAACTCGATAAGACCTCTGGATGAGGAAATCAGTCGCCTGCATATTATTTCATTCACGGAAGAGCTTTTTCACTCAGACATTTCATCAAACAGTTTGTATCACTATCAGTTTATCTCTGATTTCATTTCCTCTCCGATTCAAAACGCGGGAGAGAAGTCTCAGTGGAGTCTTTCAAATGCGAAATATGAAAAGAGAGATTTCAGTGGTTTTTCCCACTCAGACATTTCGTCAAACACCTTCTCTGCATCGCCATTGCTGATGCCGCTGCCATTCACAACTTTCCTCAAGCAGATAATATGAGAAGAGCTCTCAGCGGGAGGATTCCTTCACTGCTCCACGCGCTCCGAGGTAATAACATCCATTTCAATCGCATATCGCCGCCGCACATCAATCCACAGCGCCGCCCTCTGCATTTTCTCTCTCGATTACCCATCGCTATCAACCCCTCAATATCCGCAATCCACTTCCACGGAGGCCGCCGCAGCGACTCCGACCACGAATCCGAGAGCGACGCCGAGGCGGCGGAAGGCGACGGCGCGGATTTCTCCCCGCGCGATTTCGCTGTCATTGCGGACATTCTTCGAACACCTGGCGTGCAGGAGAAAAGCTCGAAGCTCGAGCAATGTAGGTTGAATTTGACGCCGGCGTTGGTCGCAAACGTCATCTCCTCCGTGAGAAACGATTGGGAGACGGCGTTTACCTTCTTCCTGTGGGCCGGGAAGCAGCCCGGCTACGCGCACGCGCGGCGCGTGTACCACTCGATGATCTCGATTCTCGGCAAATTCCGCAAATTCGACACGGCGTGGTCCGTGATCGAGGACATGAGAGCCGCCTCGCTCGTTACGAAGATGACGATCCTGATCCTGATCCGTCGCTACGCGGCCGTGCACGACGTGGCGAGGGCGATCAGCGCCTTCTACGGGATGCGACGTTTTAAAATCGAGCTCGGGATCGACGAGTTCCACGGCCTCCTCTCGGCCCTCGCGCGCTACAAGAACGTCAAGGACGCCGAGGACCTCCTCTTCTGCAACAAGGCCGCGTATCCGCTCGACACGAAGAGCTTCAACATTATCCTCAATGGATGGTGCAACGTCGTCGGCTCGCTCCGCGAGGGGAGGCGCGTGTGGGACGAGATGGAGAGGAGAGGGATCCCCCACGACGCCTACTCGTACTCGAGCATCATGTCGTGCTACTCGAGGATGGGGAATTTCAACGCGGTGATGAGGCACCACGACAAAATGAAGGCATTGGGCATCAAACCGGATCGAAAGGCCTATAATGCCCTCGTCCACGCCCTCTCGAAAGGGAAATTCGTGAACGAGGCTCGTAGCCTGATTAGGACAATGGAGGAGGAGGACGGGATTTCCCCCGACACAGTCACCTACAATTCACTAGTTATGCCCCTGTGCAAGGCACGAGCCCTGGATCAGGCGAATGAGGTATTCGAGGAGATGCTCGGGAGGGGATTGCCCCCCTCAATCCGGACCTACCACGCCTTCTTCCGCGCCCAAAGGGATCCCGAGCAAGTTTTCGAGCTTTTGAAGCGAATGCGTGCCAATAAGTGCCCACCCG
Organism: Salvia sclarea; assembly: GCA_036873715.1. Lineage (NCBI taxonomy): Eukaryota > Viridiplantae > Streptophyta > Magnoliopsida > Lamiales > Lamiaceae > Salvia > Salvia sclarea. The sequence goes on from JAYJMF010000019.1 coordinate 773,700, forward strand.
GCCACGACACGTATATAATGCTGATCAGGAAGTTCTGCAGGTGGCGCCAGCTCGACAACGTGTTCAAGGTGTGGGAGGAGATGAGGAGCAACGGGCTCGACCCGGATAGGAGCTCGTATATCGTGCTCATTCACGGGCTTTTCTTGAACGGGAAGCTCGATTTGGCGCATAAGTACTATGTGGAGATGAAGGAGAAGGATCTGCAGCCGGAGGCGAAGATTGACTCGATGATTCGAGAGTGGTTGGCGAGCAAGAATGAGGCGGGCGGGCGCGTCGTTGCAGCGAGGGAGAAGGAGAGATCGAGGCCGAGAGACGGTTATCGGGATGCGGAGTTCCGGCGGCGGCCGGAGATGAGGGGTGTTACTAGGGAGAGGGGGTTTTCGTTTTGGGATGATTCTTGAGTTTGAATTTTATGTTGGTGTTTTTGTGGCTCTTCTAATTTGAGAATTTCTCCTAAGTGGCTAGGTATGATTTTTTTTTTCATCTCGTGCCATATTTTCTAGTGACTTTTGTGACTTTATTTTGATGTATTTAGACTTTGATAGAAATGTAGTGGCAAAAATATCACTTAGGGATAGTTGATTCTTGTTGGGAATAAACACACAAAATAATCACGATAGAAAAGAGAAAACACATGAATTATAAATTATTTACCCAATCCTCTTTCAAACGACATATAACTATATAAGAAATAATACAAGATATTCCAAAGAGGAAATTGAACGTTTATCGTGGATGGACGAAAGCAGAAATTAATAAATGTTTTTGGGACAGAGAGAATATTTAAATACTATAACAACCCAGATATAATTCTAAATCCATTAGGATTAATTGTAGGCCCAAATTTGTTGGCACAATGATTGGACTGTGATGTTTGGTATTTTCAGACTTCACACCCCAACAATTTTAAGGGTGCAAACGCCATTTTATATACTAAAACATACATAATTGATTTGTGTATAGTATGCTTTTTTTTTTATGTGTGTAGTTGTACATGGGAAACTATTCATTATATTATTTGAGTTTAAACATATATTAATCTCGTATTTCATTTTAGCAATAACACTCGATGTACGAGGATAATGCATATAGAGAATCATGAAATGATAAACGAACGAATTAATGAGACCAAAATAAACACCAAATTAGATATAAAACAGATATTGGCTGTATTGAATTGTTGGATAAAAATGAAATCACACGATGATCAACACTGCTAAAATCCACCACAATTCAAACTAGTTTCCATCAAATGATCAAAAACAGCAATACTTGCAATAAAATGCGAGTTCTTCACAAACTGAGTCTCAATCATAAAAAATTTCTCACTGCAAAACATCACTCTTCACAAGATGATTGCTTCCATCCTCCAACATCCTCGTCTTCAACCTCGCTGTCTCGACTCATCTGCAACGACAAAAGCATCATCGTTTAAGCAACAAACACACGACGAAACATATGCATATGATTCTCGAGACGCCTCATACCTGTGGAGTGAAAGTGAGGCCGACTCTAACCTCTCCGCGGTACTCATCGTCCTTGACAACGTGGTACGACATGGGAGGAACGGTGTTTTCGACAAACAAAGGCTGGAGGGGAATTCTACAGCCGCCAAAGGAACATGAGAATCATGAGATCAAGTTTGACAACACATCAAATATGAATGAGAATTTTTTAATTAGGTAGTTTTTTTTTTTTTAACTCACGTTGCTTCTCCAATACAATCGTCTGATGTAAACGTGTCCTTGTCCATTAGCTTGATCTTCAGCTCGGGCATATCACTGGTTATCGAGAAGAGGAAGCTCTCGTTCCACTCGGAGCAAGATCCATCAACTGCTTACAACAAAGCAATGAAAATGTACCCTAAGTGGGCGTTTACTTTTCATGATTGAGTGTTTTTATTCTCGTTACTAGAATTTCTCAAATCCTTTCCCCTTTCAATGGAGTTATAGGAATTATGAAAGGCCTTCGGATATCACAAAGCTCCAATCCATCTAAATAAAACAATGTGGATACGAGAGAGAGAGAGATATATGTAGAGTCGGCCTAAAACTAGCATCTAAGAGGGCGTTTACTTTTCATGATCGACTAATTTAAACCTCGTTTATGAATCAAACAAAACAGATCGAATTATAGGGATTATGAACGAGCTTCGGATATCCCAAAATTCCAATCCATCTAAATAAGCAATGTCGTCTAAGTTTACGCCTACGTTCATAGATGCAAACCAAACTATGCAAGAATCGCGAGACGAAGCAAAAAATTCACCTGTTGCAATGGCGCTCGTCTTCTCCTGAGTCTTGTAAGTGAGGATCGCGTAAGGATCGGATCCGGCTGCTAGATCGAAGATCAAAAACAGGGCAGAAGTACTCCATTTAGTAAATGTATTATCCAAATTTGGATTCAAACTTCACTTAATGGGACATGAAAAATGGTTCATGGATCATCAGCTAATCAATCAGCATAAAAATTACTACTAAACTTAATCTCTTTGTGGATCTAATCATGATTTACAATACCAAATCAGCAGCTTTGATCCCATTCTTAAACAAATCAAAAATTCACTAAATCAGACATGAAAATCATCCATGGATCATCAGCTAATCAAACAGCATAAAAAATTACTACTAATCTCAATCTCTTTGAGGATCTAATCATGATCAACAATACCAAATCAGCAGCTTTGATCTCCCACTTAATCAGGTAACATTCTCAAACTAATCAAACATTTTTATATACACAAATTGAGATTTTACATTGGTTGATTTCAGTCAAAATAATCTCAATAATTCGATCCATCACTTGCTAAGTCAACTAAGATTCACGAATCTCACAACAATCGAAACATCGGAATCATCGAAAATATCTGTAGTCGTCGTTAGTCAAGAGCTGTTGGATCTTTGCATTTGTAAGAAATCCCATGAAATTTTTACTAAATATATAAATCAATTATTCTTTAAAATATCATTTCCTCGAATTTCACCTCTTATGTCTCATCAACAAAAAACTATACTACGCATAATACTACTCCATTAAAAAAATAAAAAAAATAAAAAAAAATAAAAACACACACACACACACACACACACTTTTGGCGAAAGAAACATACATAAGAAATCGGAATCTTCGAGGCCTTTGGCGCTGACGAGAAGAACTTCGAGGGTTCCGCGAGTCATCTTCGGATAAAAAATGAAAGTGAGCAAATTTTTTCAAGAAGAGAGCAAAATTGAGAATTCTGTGCTGACAGGTTGGCTCTGACTCTCTTTCTCTCTCAAAGTTATAATTGCTGATTTTGCGATGATGAATTAAGAAGTTATGGAGTCTGTGGGACCCACCTCATGATCTCGTGTATGAATAAATTTTTCCATATTTAAATATAGGAAAATTTGTATAGTAGTATGAATTTATTTCGAAAAAATAGCCATGAAATTGAATAATTATCTGTCCCATTATGTCACTTGTCCCGTTATTACTAGAATATTTTATTTGACATAGAAGAAATTGATTAAGGTAGTTTGTTTTCTAAATTACTAGTATTATACTGCTCCATCCGTACCATTACAAGCGTCCATGTAACTAAGGGCACGGAAATTAAGAAAATAAGTATTTAGGGAGTGATTAAGTTAGATAAAGTATGAGAGAGAATAATTTAAATGATAAAATAGGAAAGAGAAAAGTAGAAATATAATTAAATAAGTAATAAAGTAAGAAAGATAAAAGTTTAAATAATAAAATAGGAAAGAGAAAATTGCTAATTATTTCCTTTTATGGATGTAGACGCTTGTAATGGGACGCCCAAAATAGAAAGCATAGACACTTGTAATGGGACGGAGGGGAGGGAGTAGTAACTTACATTTCTGAAATAATGTGAAACTTTGTAAGTTACAATAGAAGTTGGACAACATTTTGTTGATGGAGGAAATATAATCTAAGTGAAGGTGTCGGGTCTCTGAGTGGAGCTACTTACAATACACACATTTACAGAGCTGATGCAACTAAGCTTCTTCGCCAAAGCAGCATCTTCCCAAGCTCATCAACCAATACATCCATAGCTTTTGGCGGTAAGCATATCGGAGCCATTATCCCACTCTCACCCTTGTCATTCTTCAAGGGTAAGAAATAACTCACTGCTCGCGGGAACGAATCGACCCCTCCCCTCGCCACCCCGCCATACGCGGGCTTCCCCCAGCCAACATCCACTTCTTCGAAGCCCTTCGCATACGACACCAGATAAGTCTGCACCCCCGTCAGATTCGGCCGCCCTCTCATCACCATCAAATCCACAACCGATCTCACATATTCCTCCGTCACTTTGTGTATCGCCTCCTTCACGAGCTCCACTGCATAATGCAACGGCTTCTTCAACAACTCCTCAGCAGTGGTGACTGCTGCAGGGTAGACAATAGCATTACCGTAGTACCCCTCTGGGAGTGGCGGGTTCATTCGCTTACGAATATTCACAACGCATAGCAATCTAACCTCCTCGTTAGGGTGAGGAGTGGTAGCAATTGTCCGACAACGCCACATGCAGGCCCCCACCAGTTCAAATCTTGAGCATGATTGGAGGTGCGGAGGTAACCTCTGGCGGAGGGTGGAGACTTCAGTGGGACCGAAGAAGAAGTGACGCATGATGCGGTCAGGTGGGATGATGACTCTGCTGGTGTCGATCACAATATCATGCTCGGGGTGTCTCAATGTCTCGCGTGGCGGGTAACGAGCACAGAGGATGTGTCTCTGCCAAATTGGTGGAACAGAAGGGTGCTCAGCGCCACGGGCAAGTTCGCCAACTGCTGTGAAAAATTGGAGAATCCCTGCACCATCACTCATGGTGTGGTTGTAGCGTAAGGCAAACACGAAACCACCACATAGAAAGCGCGTAACCTGTGGAGTGTAGAGGCGGAATTTGTGAAAAATTACGCAGATTTGAACAATATGGCACCATTGAAGATCACATAAATGACTCAGTGCTTTCCCTTCTCCATCAAAAGTATTCATAAACAGGATTTACTATCACACATTGGCATCTCCATAAAATTAAGCACTTCTGATAAAAGTACTAGCAGAGGTTTTTGGGGGCTAAACATATTAATTGTGGTTTCTCATAACAAAATGCATTTAGCACACAATTATGATATTCAACTGGCCAAATATTCTATATTTTCACATCTTGACACTGCTTTCAAATCGATGTGCATACAATATTTTTAATAACATATAATTAACTTACTCAAAAATCATACTCCGTATTGTTCATCACAATCAGATTTATGGATTAATTGCGAGCACATCAAAGATTATATATACTCCCAGAAAAAAACAGCTAAAAAAGTGGAGTACCTGAATAAGCATCAATGGGCAATGGAGGAATCCAGAGGCGGCAGGGACATCATGGAGCAGGTCTTGGAGGTTATGGATCGGCGGTAGAAGTGTGCCAAGCTGTTGCAGAGTGGCGTGGGCGTCGGCCTCAACGAACACCACCCCCTCGCCAGTGCACTCCACCACCAGTTTCCTGGTGGCGTATTCCCTCAGCCGGCCGGCGAAAGGGTAGTAGAAGACCAATGCGTCGGCGACGGCGTCGCGAATAACCATAACAGGGTCTACCCCTTCCATGGCGGGGTTATTCCGGTAAATTTCTACCAGCGGCATCTGGAAACGGAGGCCGTCTTGATCGTCGATGTCGGACAGGATTCTCAATTCGTGTGGCGTCGGTTTTGCCGGCCGGATCAGCTCAGGGTTTCTCCTACTTACTTTGAAGGTCGACACCATTTTTGCACTAATTACAAAAACGCATCAATCTATTGATCAAAGTTTTGCTTCACGACGCCAAAATCCCAACCCTCAAAGTCCTTCAGCATCAATCTACAACCCGAAATCTCAGACTATTTGATAGGTGAATCGCGAAAAGAAACAGTTTGGGAACATACAGAGTGACCGTCGAGGTCGTGTATTTGGGGACAGGTGAGTGATAATGAAGAAATTAAAATGAAAAGAGGAAGAGAGGTGAAGGACGGCGGAATCTGGAAAGTTCGAAAGTAATGTAAACATGCTCTGCTTCGTCAGACTTCGTATTGTGTGGTGGAACATAAAATCCTACTCCTACTCCTTTTTATATTGGGCTATATAAATATAAATGAAAATTCAATTTTAATTTTTAATACCAAGCACATGACTTTGCATTTTATTTTAATTTTTAACCATAAAATTCTTTCTACTCCCTCCGTCCCCCATATATAGGTCCATGTAAGAGTGGCACGGGTTTTAATAAAAAATGAAAATGATGGTAGTTTGAGTGGAGATAGATTATGATTTTATTGAAAAAGTATGAGAGAGAGTATGACTTTATTGA
>JAYJMF010000019.1:798645-809467 GCA_036873715.1 Salvia sclarea
ATGGAACGAACCCTTATTAATAATTATATAATTAAACTAAAACATATAAAATTGAAATTGAAGAAAAAATATTTAAAAATTAAAAAAAAAATGAAAGTGGTACATGAAGTGATACACCAAATGTGGTACAATGGATCTCATCCCGATTTTTCCCTTTAGGATTACAAGTGTTACATATATAATATTAGTAACAAATTAAAGCTCAATACTGCATGCAAGCGGCCCGCTACACCGTACGCAGATGGACAAACTATCCGCACGCAGACGAAACAACTATCCATTCAAAAGTGTCACAATTACTCGTACAGATGTGAGATTGAATTCAAGATAATACAAATGAGAATTACTAGATACTTCAACTTAACTGCTTGAGCTAGGCCTTCTCGACAATTTAATTTCAATTTTAGTTAAGGATGTTTGGGAAACTTTGATGAACATTTAATAGTGACTTTGCAAGCAAAGGCTATAAATATATACATATATAAAAATGAGGTCTTGGTCCAATAGGCTACGCTATATAAATGCGTGTATTTATGCCTATCAAACTATTAATTTCACCTTATTTATGATAGCAACCGGTGCCACGTGCAAATGACCCAGAGCCCACTTTTGGATAAAGAGGGAAATAGTCATTTTAGGCTATGAGTTTGAGATTCAATTTTATTTTACTTATAGAAAGTACCTCTTAGAGTATCCGCAGCAGCGACGATCGCGGGGGCGGTCGCTGCTTTGCGACCACGGTCGCCGCTGGAGACCGCCGGATGGGGGCAGTCGCGGGACATGCGGCACGTACCCCCCGCCCCCCAATTCTTCAAAGGATTTTTTTTAAATTCGTCCCATTTTTTATTTTAATACATAATTTTACACTATAGACACTCTTTCATCTTTATTCATTTCTACACCAATCCTCCAATCTTCTTCACTTCCACACCATTTTATCCATATTTTATCATCAAGAAAATTTGGGTATGTTTCGGTCCTAGAAATTAGTACGTTTTTAATTTTTTTTTTCTGAAATAGTATTGTAATTTTTCCAACATTCAATACAATTTATTTATTTTAATTTAAATTAATTAAAAACAATTTTTATTTTTATTTTTAAAAAGGTAAATGTAGAGACCTCCAAAAATGGAAGTCTCCAATACAACATATTAGGTCTCTATTTTTACTTTATTAAAATATTACTACTTTTTGAGAGAGAACTTCAATATAAAGGTATTTGCTTTGAACACCCTTATAGACTAGAACGTTAATATTCAATTTTGGCCTAACCTTTGGCAAAATTGCAAATGTGACGTGACTTTCTCTTCACTTCTACATTTTACGAATGTAGCCCAATCTTTGCTTCATTTTTTACATTTATGACATGACCTTTGAAAAACCTATTATTACGTAAGTTGACGTGGACAGTTTTTTCCATAAGACTAAAATAGAGTAAAATGACATTGTTTTGTAACTTTTGTCTTTTACGAATACCTAATAAGTATTTGGTGCCACATAAATTTTTCATCAATTAGGCCATAAACAGAAAAATCGAACTTAGTTCCACAAATATTTATATTTTTTCAAAGGTTGGGCCATAAGCTAAAGAATCTGAGGGAAAATGTCGACTTAATTATCATAGCTATTTGAGAAGCATATATAGGAGTAAATACAAATCCAGTAAAAAATGCCAACATTATAATCAATGATGCCCTTATTTTGCCAGAATCAAAATCTCATGCTAACCTCTAAATACATTATAGTGCTATATTTCCTAAACTAATACTGTAAAAAAGAAATGGAAAATTTCTAGATAAAATAATCATACAAGCAGATCGATGCAAAAACCGGGCGAGTCGGATCAACACGACCGGAGCAAAACTGGGCCCACCGTCGAGCTGAGCATGTCGCTGAGCGCCAGCTGAACCTCGTTGGATCCGTGCTCGCAGCTTATCAAGCTCGCGAGCAGGGGGAAGAAGGAGGCCAAGTTCTTCTCAAACGAAGAATGGCCGATGCTGCTCATGGCCTGCAGGGTCGCCACGATGAGAGGTGCCCGTGCAGCCAATTCCTTGCGCCTTCCGGAACTCAAGGGTATCGTCCACAACGGCCCGCTGTCGAACGATGGATCGGGGGTCTGATTCACCGAGCATGCAACTTCGATGTAGAATTGCAACACCTCCTTGCAGAGGTTCACGAGGTGAGACTCCACTTCTGACTCTTCGTAGCTAGGAGGCTTGTCGAGTACGAGATTCTGTAGAAATGTGAGGCAAATTTGGTACGATTCATTCTCGAGGCGGAGGAGAGGAGGATCCTGCAACTGCGTTACAGACCCGAGTTCTTGCAGCTTTGGCCGCAGGGAAGCATCGCTGTTTATGTTGTGAGCGTGGAAAGCAATGGCATGAACAGCGTCAAAGAGGATAACGGTGTTTCTAACTGATAGTTGAGCTCTATACATGGTGTAGATCTCTGCGACGGCCTGCAGCATTCACAGAAAGTTACCTCGTCAGTAGCAATTTTACGAGCCAACGAAGCCAGTTCGGGAAAGACATGATTACGAGCCAGAAAAGCTAAAAACTGCAGCAAAGATGCACCATATAAGTTTAAAAGTAATGTAAATGCACCTGTATTAACAATAGCTGAATGGCAGCTCGGCACTTGACATCGGATATAGCTGCATACAATTGACGCCTGCTCGAGTCACCATTATCATTACTCGTCCCAGCGGATTCATCACGGCTATCTCCATTCACATCTTCTTCAGGCTCCCTGATTTTGTTATCTTCGTTGAGAACGATAGAGAAGTCGGGGAGCGTTTCCATGGCAACTTCTTGGAGAGACAAAACCACCTCAAACCACTTCTCTTCAGAAAAGAGTTCCCCAGCATTATTCATTAAACGAACGAAAGCACCAATACCGATTCCAGCAAGGCTTTGATGGGGACGTTTGATGAAACTAACTAATAACGATAATACTTTCTTCAGGAGGGGGTTGACGGTGTCGTAAAAATTAACGAAAAGATCAACCACCAGTTGAAGAGCCAATGTGCATGTCTCATAGAGCCATGAGTTTTGATCAAGTTCCTCCGCATTGCCATCAGTCGTGTCACTTGGGGAATTAGCCATGGATGGATCAATAGCACGCCGGGCATCGTCGAAGATTCTAAATAAGACAGATTCAAACACCTTTTCCCATAATGCCACTGAAAAATGTTGGCCGTAGTTGCGTAGAGTATCAAAGAGTATTTGAAGAGAACTTTTCCTGATTTCAGGCCTTGGGTCGAAGCTGAGCTCAGATAGGCCTGGTTCCGGTTAGGGGACAAATTAAAATGTCAAACAAAGGAGAATATCAGGGAAAGTCAAGCTTGAAATCAGTTTATAAACAAATAAAAAAGAAAAAAATTACCTGCCAGCAAAGGAAACCATAAATAAAGATGATCCACCTTATCGGCAGCTTCCCCATTGTCAATCTTCGGTGAAGATGGAGCAACCTTTCCAGAAATTTTCTTGCCTAGGTTCCCCTCAGCAAGTTTTGCAGCACAGAAACGGAGGAAGCCAATGGCATTAAGACTAATGTCTTCATTGAATCTACTATTGGTAAATGCAATAAGGCAGTTTACGCAATCTGTGAAAGTAGTGGTCTCGGTTTCAGTGATATAGGGGAAATAGTCTCGCAAAATCTTCTCAGTTATTTCAAAGGCAAGGAGTACAATATTTTTGTGATCATCATAAGCTGCTGTCGTAAAGACCTGAAAGTATGCAAACCAGAGAAGTAACAGTTAGTGCTGAATTAATCAACTTGTATGGATTAATAAATTCCACAACTAAAACAAGGAGTGAGAAAGCTAAATAACTGCAGCAGACTACTACCATGAACATGCTCTTCCATCCCGACTTCACATTATTCACACGCGACAACACCATCTGAGATACGCATCTGATAATTAATTCCCTGATTTCGATAGCACTACTCTTGCGCATCACAATTACAAACGGCTTCATAAACTCATTCTGAAAATTATAGTTAGCCAACTCCTCCCTCTCCAAGAATTTCATTGATAATTGGCGCAAAGAATCCATTGCGAATATTGCAATTGAAAGGTTTTCTGAACAGCCAATGGTTACAAAAAATTCAGAGAGCACTTGCCAAATCTTTGACCAGACAAGCCTGATGCGATTCATGTTATAGTGCCTGTGAAGGAGAACAACATATTTACATAAGCTTATGTAGCCAGAACAAGAAAGAAAAGATGAGGTGGCAACAGACTTTTGCGAGGGAAAAAAATGCTATGGAAGAAAAAATCAAAGTTCAGAAACATACGCAATCTCAACTATCTTTGTGATGCTGAAAACACGTGGATCAGATGTGGACCGCAATTCGTCCATAGATACCTTGCAAAGAGCCTTGACAAAATCAATTATAGCCTCACTGTTTAGCTTTTGGCTCCGTATGAATATGCGGTTCATATCACCAACTTGTTCTAATATGTTCAAGTTAGAGACCAAGTTGTTAATCTGTTCAGATGTAACTCCAGCAGCCACATTACCAGCAATACCAGCACTATCATATGATCCCCTCCTCACAGCTGAGGCTGCATTAATCTTCCCAGGTCCTTTCTTTCGAAGAACAGGAAGAATATTTGATTTGCCTTGTTTCGATTTGTCCAGTTCGTTCTCAGGAATTGCAAAAAAAGTAGCATCAGGGGGACCACCTTCACCCAACAGATGCAAGTGTTCAAACCTTGAAACACATGTTAAGATATGCTCCCAGGCTTCCTGCAAGTAATTCCCATCCTCATCTGCTATAGTCACTATAGCCTGATCAAGGAAGTAAGAGGTTGATCAGATTTGCTGAAAAGTTCCAATAAGATTATAACTAATTTTAATCATATCCAAAATTTCAAGCAAGCCCTGATTTTAACACAATTTCAGACAGTTCAATTATCAGAATTCCAAAACCAACGTATTTCAGGCATGTCTCACACCTAGGTGAGACAGCAGTTTATTAGGCCAATCATGCCAGAAGCATGACAGCCCCTAGGCCAAGTCTAGGCGGCAGCGCTTTAGAACCCAGCCACGTTTGTATGCTCAAATGAGAAGTCACAGAAGTAGCTGAAGGATAAGCATAGTGTCACTAAGGGGAAAACAGGTCCACATAAGGAGATACTAGTAAATTGGAGAGAGAAATAGCTGGGAAGATGACACTGTTTACAGAGAAGTCCTTATAACCACAGCAATATATAGAACAACCAGGAATAGAGTCATGCAGAGGAGTCAACAAAAGAAGGGGACCGATCTATGTCGAGAAGCATTTCTTTTTTCACAAGTAGACAAACTAGGAGGTTGCAGAGATCAGTGAGAAATAAACAGTCTTAATCATATAGAAAACCCCTTTTGCAGAGCAGAGACGTGCTAAATGCAGTTCTTGCATCAACTAACAGCAAAGATAGAATCAAAATCCACTAGACTTGACATAGGTAAATAGAATAGACTCCACAAGGATCAAAGATGCACTCGTAACATGAAAATTTGCATCCATCTTTATTGTAGAGAAAATTATTTGAACTTGATGCTTATTGCTGGTGCAACCGTGCAAGGTTTTATTTCCACTGCTCTGGAAGGGCAGGGGTATTAAATACTATTTTAAGACACTGGTGGAGTTACCCTTTATCTCCTAGTAAGTATGCCATGTGATCCAATTAATTATAGAAGTTATAGAAATTTGAAAAATAAACTGCAACTTTTATTTGTACCACTAGATCGATTGAGACTAGCTTAATGTTAGATATAATGATAAGCAGATAAGGATTACCTACCTTGATTGCATCAATGTTTTTTTGTCTAATATCTGCTGGTGAATGGAGGGAGGTAAATTTGGCTAGTGATGTCACAAAAGCATCTCTTTGAGTTTTCATGGACATTGCTGCAGTAATGTGGATTGCAATGCGAAAGCCTTCCAAGCATAGAGCTACTACAACTTCATCATCACTTTGGTCAAGAGGAACACTGAAGGCGGCCAGCATGGGAGCCCAACAGGCCTCTATCATAAATCTGAGAATCACAACATCCATTGCAGGATAATACACTGACCTGCATTTACAAAAATGCAAGTAGAACGTCAAAAGGGTTTACCGTTTATACATCCTAGAAAGAGAGAAAAAGTCATTTGTTATCACAAGGAAAAAATGTTTAAAATCTTGTTGTTCTGGTATTACAGAATTTATCAAATCCTAACCATCATTTCCTATACTATCAGGAGTGGTTTGTGAGTCAGATGAGTATAACATGGAAGGAGATTTAGAAAGGCTATGTCTCAAGTAAAGATGATGGCCCAATATGAAGGAAAAGAAGCAAGGAAATAGTGATAGAGCATCCTCTAGTAATCAGCTGCGCATCAAGTCCAAGCCAATGATGAAATTCTATAATAGGTCTTACTCGGATTTGCTAGCCTTTTCTTTGAATTGCTCCTGCATGTGTTTCATAAGGTTATCACCAGTCTCCATGCTGTCACCACCTCGCTTGCCGACTACAACATTCAGTATTGCATCTAAACCTAACAGTCTGTTTGAGTTCAGAGACTGTGTCTGTTGGATGGACAGTTGATCTTCTTTCATTTTGATCTCGTTCCTTGATATTCGCTCAAACAACGATCTCAATTGCTCCTCAGGTAAATCCTTCCCATCATCTATTCCACGATTGTTCTTTATAAAATCCTCAGCTGACATCTTTATAAACAGAAGAAAACTGTCAGAAGCTATAAAAATAGATGAAATCACACTCAAAAATCCCATCACGACTTAAGAGTCACAGTACCTTGTTCTTAACCATAGGATTATGTGCATCAGTGTTCAGCATTATAACAGAGTAGGCAAGCACATAAGCTGTGTCAGCACTTATAAAGGCTTTTGGGTTACATTTGCAGTACCGTTCAGCGAACTTTTCCATAATACGATCGATCTTCTGTGCTTCACCTGGAAGTCTAAAGCCTTGTAGGAATTGTCTTATTGCCTCATCAAACTCAACACCTTGAAAATCAAATGAATCAACATATGCATGCATCACTTTCAATGATAAATCTTCCCTTTCACCCAAATAGTCACCAATCAGACTCTTATTTAAGCCGGATCCATTCTTAAGGAAAGCTGCTATCTCTTCTGGAGAGTCCCCCACCTTATTTGCATTTATCAGGAACTGAATACCTTTCTTGGGGCTACGGTTAAATAGATTGATCCCCTTCTGCAATATAATTAATTTAGGAGACCACTGTTATACTTAAAGTCACACTAGGTACTGCAGTAAACAAAATTATTTATGGAATTGGACCTGAAGTTCAATTTTGTATGCACGACGCTGCTCAATTGTTGGGACGTCAGAAACTTCACTTGCTTCAGAGTGATTATCTGATGCTTCAGATGATTCATCTGCATTGCCGTTTGCCAGATGAGCACTTCCAGGATCAGAACTGTTATCCACAGTTTCAAGTTTATTTGGAGAGTGAATGTCAGGAACCCGATATTGTTTGTTCATCCAATCACCCATGCACTTCAATATATCAACCAAGCATCTCATAGCTTCTAGCTTCATGGCAACATCTTGTGGAGGCTGAAGTGTAGTTGCAACCCCAGGTGGAACACCTTGAGCTGTTTTAAATAGTCCACTCACTGTCCTGGAATACCAGAACAAAATGAAGAGTACAAATTAAAAACTGCTGCACATTACGCTTTGTGTTATCTCCACCAAAATACTTATCTTCTCAAAAAGAAAAATGCATTACGTAACTAAGTTTTAAGGGAATATGGTTTTTTTTTCAATAAATATATTTATTTCACTAACCAATCAATCAACCTCTAACCCTACTTTACCATTTCCAATAACAAAAGGCAAAACTGAAATTTAAAACAAATTTAATTTTGGAATATCTTCCAAAATTGCATTGACTTTGTTATGGACAACTATAAGTCAATAAGACACTGTATATACACAAAAAAACCCTTCCATCGAATAAAATCAAAAATTGAAAGCATAACTGCAACTAATATGAATGAAACTTAAAAAATATCAGATAAAGAGAGCCATGAGAAAATTATACCTCTCAAAAATATTTGAAGCGTTAACATCACAGTCATAGTTAAGGAATATGTCGATCATGATCTGTGAATCGCCACAGAGCTTCTCAAGACACCGAAGCACCGTTACCTTTTGGTGAAAATTAGGCTGTGCAACATTTTCGAGTACTCTCAGGATAATCATAGGGAAAAATACTCCAATTTCTGCCTTCAGTCCAGCTCGAAACCGTGAGACCAAACTCACAAATATCGAGCATGAAAGCTGGAAAATGATCATAAGGTTCGAGGCGGTGTTCTTCAAAAGTGACAAGCATAAATACTGCTTTATAGCATCTAAAAATCTGTGTAAGAGCAAGAATATAGTACATAGATTAATATTGAACAAAAAAAATTAGAAGAAGGGAAAAAAAGTAAAGTAAAGAAAAACATAACAAAAACTGGAACTCGAAAGTCTAACAAAGTTATGGTAAGCAGTAAGCACATTGCAGCTGAACTGCTGAAGCATGCCTATACAACTCAATACCTCAAACCACCAGGGCCTGCTCCGGCAAGATTTTAGACCATTTTTTCACATGTATACGTATGTGTGCATGACTTAATTAGCAAGATCAAAGAGCAAGTAATTGTGATGTGCAATAGTAGTGAATATATATGATTGTATACACCTATATCTAAACCCCACCCCACTTGCCACCAGAAAAGAAGATCAAAATCCTTGTGATACTGTTTCAAACCAACATCTACTCAGAACTAGCAACTAACTGCAGTTCAACTATCCAAAGTGAATTGCACCTTTCCAAACGGAAAATGTAGGAAATCTAATAGCAAAGTGCCAAAGTTATATGGCTGCTACTTAACAATCTATACCATGAAAAGGTGCAATTTATGTGAGGAAGTTCCCCAATTTATGCAAACAATAGCAATGAAGTTGAGCATCCAATACCTTTCGTTTGTCCTAAAAATTGCCCCGGCATTCTCCAACAAAATCTTAAGCAACTCTAAAGCCAGAATCTTCCCCTTCATCGCCCGAGGATCCACTGGGGGATCTTTGGGTGGAGTCTTCATTGAGAGCTTACACAAAGCTCGGAATACCAGAAAAGCATCTCGCCTCAACTTATTACCAATCTGAACCTCCAAATTGTCATCCGCTTCACCATCAGCTAACTCTCCTTTCCTTCCCTCCAATGCAGTCTTATACATACTGATCTCCCAGTATTTGGCATCCAGCATATCCTTATCCGTCGAATCCAACAAATCCGTCGGATTAGTGCCTTCCACCGTCGAGGTCTTCGTCTCAAACGCCCCATCGTGCACCCCGCCCGATCCCATGATGCTCCTCGGCGTGCTCGGACTGAAAACGCCATCGATATCCTGCATTATCTTAGTAATAAACCCCTGCACAAACACAGTCATCGAGCCATCGGCATCGGCTTTCTCCATCGGCTCCGTCAGCTCCGCCACCACAATCGGATGCACCGGCACAGTGGACGAATCAGCCTCCATTCTCCTGAACACGATAACCAGCATCTGAACCAGCGACGCCTTCGCAGTCGTCTGATTCACCACATTCTTACTGCCTAAATAGACGTCGTAGCAAGTCCTCACCACCTGCAGCAGGCAGTCGCCGTGGATTCGCAGCGCGACGGAGGTAACAGCGGACAAAAGCGCCTTGATCACCAGCAGCTCCACGGTCTCATCCCCTGTATCGTGGCATTTGCAGGCGGAATCGATCAATTTCGAGAGCAATTTCGCATCGTCGCCGCCGGTCGTGTCCGCCTCCCCGTGGAGGTAGCCGTGGGCGATCAATTTCTGCACCGCGTCCAGAGCCGGCTCCGCGAGCTTGAGGTGATCGGAGGCGAGCGCGTTGATCAGCGGGCTGAGGATGAGCTCGGAATCGGATAGTGAGAGCTCGAGGAGAACTCCGGGGTGCCGCGGCGACCCCGATTTGGAATCGGCGGATGGAGAGGGCGCGGAGAGGCGCTCGACGACGGATTTGCACGCCGCGGCGAGTTTGGAGTGCTTCCGCCATGAGGCGTTTTTGATGATTTTGTCGAGCGCGGGGAGTAGGACTTTGGATAGGCGGGAATCGGCTCCCTCAGAAGCCATTCCCGGCGATTCAAGGTGTGGAGTGTGTGGATTTGGATTGGCGATGGCGGTGGTGGTGGTGGTGGAAATGGTGGCGACGGCGGCGGAATTTTGATTTTTTTTTCAGTAGCGCGGCGGAGATGGCGGCGGCGGCGGTGGTGATGGTGGTGGTGCCATCGTGATCGGCGGTGATTTGAAGTGAAACGGAAAATCTAAAATATACACGGTAGTGTATAATGACGGCAATGCCCTCGAGGTTTACCAGCGAGATTATTCGTTATTCAAGAATGAAATGCTAAAATCTGTTGAATGTATTTGTTTGGACAATAAAAGAAGCATTCTTTTATTTATTATGATGATTAAATTAATTAATATCCAATCATAAATTAGCACCTATATCATCTGAGAGAAATTTAAAAAATTGGTAACTATATCAATGTTCATTAAATTATAAATATGAATATGAATTTTCATAACAACATTTCAAGATCTGAATGGGATGAATTTACTGGGAGGTTGCCACGATCCAAAATCCCAACAACACAATATGCAGATTTTACACCCAAAATGCCATGTGAAAACAAAGCAATACAAAAACCAAAAAAAGAGAAACAAACAATCCCAAACCAAGATGCAAAAACTTCTCCTACGCCACGGCAAGATTACAACAAGATCAAATTTTTAACTGACACG
>JAYJMF010000019.1:809567-824317 GCA_036873715.1 Salvia sclarea
CTATAATTAATAATGAATTTTAAAGTGATTAAAATAATTTTATTTGTGTAGATTTTATTACTTGATTTCTGTAATTTACGAGAATATGGTGATATATGAAATTAAATAAGATGGGTTGAAAAAATAAATTAAATTAAAAGAAGGTGGTATATGAGATTAAATAAGATGGGCTAATAAGATGAGTTGGAAAGGAAATTAAATTAAAGAAAATTCTATATAAAGAAAACTGATGTGGCTATTGAAGAGTGAATTGGGGGCTTAGGTGGAGGTCTTGACTCCAAATCCTATTATAGAGAAGATGTACGTACTCAACGTGTAATATATATGGGCATAAAATAAAGATATCCCTTTTTATGTATTTTTATACATTTCTTCTTTATATTAATATAGTATAAAAGTTAGTTTGTATTTCTTTGTTGCATTAATTTAACGAAAACTTCCAAACAAATATTTGATGGGTGAAAACATCATTAATTTTTTTTTTTTTAATTATGTTAGTGCGTCCCGCAACCTCCCATGTTGACTACAGTCCAACTAACAAGATAATTTTATTATTCTGAGCTGTCTTTTTAATTTTTATTTTTATTTTACAATTTATACAATCTAATGTCAATACATAATTAACAACTTCAAAATATTATATTGGGAGAGGTAAGGCGATTAAAATGAAATTTAAAGTAACCAAAAACAACTACACACTAAAGCAACTAACATAAATCATTTTCCGAAGAAAAATGCAAGGCTACCTAATCAATTGTTTTTCATCCATCCCATTTCAATTGACCTACTTGTAATATTGAATAATGGATTATTTCATTTCAATTGACTCTTTCTCAAAATGATAAACAATTAACAAACAAATAAGTGGGGCCATATGTTATTTTTTCACTATTACCTGAGCAATACAAACATAAAAGTATTGAGCCCTTTGATAAGCAAGGACGTAGGAATATTATTAAACTCTGTTACTTTTAATTAGTTCAGGTAATAAGATAAAATTATTAAATACATAATGAACATGACTAATGTATATTGTACTAAAAATTAAATTTTATTAATTAATGTTCCACACATTAATGGAACATTAATTTCCCATTTGGTTCATGAATACTACATTAATATTCCAAGCTTTTTGCAGCAGTCAATAGCCCCATCATACATTTCTTCAATGCCATATTTATACTCAAATCCTGTTTCCAGAAGCTTCTTGGACGAGATCTGATATGCTTTCCCCTCTCCAACCTCTCCCAAACAACTGCAAAAAAAGTTTGACATTAATTTCACTATCACAACACATATATACAACTATACAATAAGCACTAATTATTTTTTAAGATAATATATATACTTATAATTAGGAGGCGCCATTATTTGATAGTGAGGATATCTGCTACAAAGCAGGTGATACAATTCAGCCACCGTAGTTCCCACTGCTGAGCAAATGTATCTCCCCTTCGCATCAGCCGACTCGAAGAGGAAAATGTGCGCGCTCGCGACGTCGTCCACGTGTACCACGTCGATTGAAGCCCCTATATACTTGTAGGGATCTGCATTACCTGCAACCAGTGACGGAGTCAGGAATTTTTTTAGGGGACCCAGTTAGTACTAATAAATTTTGAAGATAATAATAAAATTTTAAAACAATAGTAACATATTTTTTTTTAAATTACCCAACAATATTTAAGTTAAAATTTAGAATTAACGAAACCCTCCACAACATGAAAATTTAAATCTAAATTTAACCATAGAATGAATTAAAAAATATATAAACATAAAAAGTAGTAGCAAAGAATAATACTCCTACTTATTACTCCTTCCAGAACTCTTCTGGATTTGTCCATGGAGCACCCGGGTACACAGCACCCCACTTTTACTGTGCAATATTAAATTAATTAATTTAATATTGCACAGTGAGAGGGGGGTGCTGTGTACCCGGGTGATTTAATATTGCACAGTAAAAGTGGGGTGTTGTGTACCCAGGTGCTCCATGGACAGAATTCTCCTTCCATCTAATTCCAATAAGCCCATCACTTTATGCACGTAAATTAAGAATCACGTTAATAAAAGGAAAAAGTGTAAAGGAACTACTTTTTTAAGTTCCAATTAACCCCCCTTAAGTTGCTAAAACACAATAAAGGATGACTGAACATACCCTAATTTTTTCCATATAAGGAATGAGCCAATTTAAAGAGACAGTTCAATTAATATAGAAAATTGGCCAATTGAAATGGGACAAAGTTGTTAAGAAGAGATTCACATTCCCCCCAATATAACATTTTTAGATTCACATTTCCACCTCAATATAATATTTTAAAAAAATATATAAATTAGTAGTATTAAATATATTACTACATACTACTATAATACTCCAAAAATTATTGATGAGAAGAAACCCTAACCGAAAAACATGGCCATGAGCGTGTAGACTGAGCTAGGGCAGCGGGGGCCAATGAAGGGGCCGTGTATGAAACTGGGGAGCAAAGTCACCAATTCCAATCCATATTTCTCCGCGAATTCCAACGCCGCTTTCTCCGTCGAAGTCTTCGCCGCCGCGTAGGCGGCCACCGCCGCCGGCAATTTACGCACGACGTCGAGATCCGACCACGAGCTCTCGTCGACGGAGGCGGAGTTGGCGAAGATGGCGGCGGCGGCGGAGGAAGTGTAGACGGCTCGCTTGACCGTTCCGGCGTCGACGCACGCCTGCAGAATCGCGAGCGTCGAGGCGGTGGCGGTTTTGGTGGCGCCGCCGTCGTTGGGGTTCATTTGGTGAGCGACGAGGAATACGCCGACGCAGCCGGCGATGGCCGGGCGGAAGGCGTCGGGCTGGTTGAGGTCGGCGGTGAAGATTCTGAGCCTTTCCGGTGCGCCGGGGAGATCTGCGAGAAACCCTACTTCTAGTGTGTGTGTGTGTTTTTTTTGGTTAGTATGAATTTGTGTAATGGTCGCGAAATCGTGTAAAATGCATGATTACACGACTTTGCAAAATCGTCTATTCGCTAGTGAAATCGTGCAAGGGAACAGTGTAATGGTCATAAACTCGTGCAATGGTGTAAAATTCAAGATTACACGATTTTGTGAATCGGTCATTAATTGCTAGCTAGTGAAATCGCGTAGCTGGTCGCGATTCGATAGAAAAACGACAACATTGTGTGTGTGTGTGTGTGTGTCACGAACTAGGAACCACAGCTGTGTATACGTTCTTTTTCTCCTTTTGTCTCACTCAAAAAGTCTCTATTTACATAAGAATTTTTGTGAGCTCTAGGTACCTTTCAAATGCAACTGATGTGGTGAAATGCTACTTTATTCCAATTTTAACCTTCTTCTGATAAAATCGTGTTCAAACTAAATGAGACATTTCGAGTGGATCAACAGAGGGAATAGTATTTAATCAATTTCATTGAGAGTAAATTTACTGCTAATAATACAAAAATAGCTAAAATTTCATGTTGTTATAATAAAATTAATACAATTATTTTTCCTATTCTATATAAGTTTAATTCTCTAGCTATGTCACCTCTTATAGATCTCTTGATTATCCTTATGGCTACAAAAAAAATTAGTTCTCTGATCTTAAACTTGTTATCTGATTTAAAGACCACATTAAAGATTTATATAATTAATTAAATGATAGATAATAATCTGAAAATTAAAAACAAACCTGTATTAGATCGAACAGTTGCATTGACAAAATAGCCATGGTCGAGAAGTCTCTTAACCAGCCAAGATCCAACATATCCATTTCCACCAGTCACACAAACTTTCCCTTTCTCCATATTTTTGTTTTCCTCTCAAGTCTCAAAATAAAATATAATATGGATTTATTATAATTAGCAAATTACTTGTCAATTTATAGTTGCATTTGGCAATTGAAGAAGGTATTTTAATTCTTCTGGTAATAAAACTCATGCATAGCATATGCATGCGACTAGTCATGTTGTTAGTGCTGGACTAAAAAATAATTCAATTCCCTAACTTTTCCTTCAATTTTTGTTTTGCGTACAAGATATAGTATAACCCAACTTTTAAACTTTAGTCATGATACAAACAAGGGAATAAATAAATAAAAAAGTAATAAATAATAAATAGAATGAAAGAAATCTTAATAATTAATAAATTAATAAAGCAAAAATAATTAGTGGAAATAAAAGAATAATAAAATAACAAGAACCACAACAAACATATATATACACACAAATCTCTCATTATGGATGCTCATTGTTGATGGAATTTAAGCCTTCAAATGAACAATACTTGGTGTGAGCATAAGGTAATTTCGGTTTTAATATTTTATTTATTTAAATCAAAATGTAATTTAAAGTATTAAATGTATAATGTATTTTCAAAATCGAACTATAATTAGTTAAGTATATATTGTGTGCAAGTAATAATAGGTATAATATACAAACTCATTTTGTGTTACGAAATATATCTGAAAAAAGTAGTTTAAATATAAAATTAAATTTATTAATTTTGGAATGGGAAATATTGCGTCATTTTATTTTATTTTAAATATATTAGCTTTTCCAGAAGTTTCTACAATTTCCTTTTTAGCTGCTCTAGTTCTAAGCTGCCACTCCCAGTTTCCTTATCACTCTACTCTCTTCCTCTCTAGCTAGATCAAAAGGTAATTAAATCTCTTGTGTATTTCTGTTCAACATTATCATATATGAATTTGATGCAAAAAATTTCTGAGTTCATACAGAAATAAATCTGAGTTTTGATCGTATTTTGCAGGTAATTCGTGAAAACACAAACATTTTTGTTAGACTTCAGATAATTCTCTTTTGAAATTACTGGATGATTCGTGTGATAGTCGAATTCAGTTTGTGATTTGATTTTTTTTTCATGATAGTAAATTGAGTCACCTCACAATTTTGCAGCAATGTCGTTTTTTGGAGGGAAAGATCCATTTGATCACCCGTTCTTCACTCAGCCTTTTGGCGGCTTGTTTGCTGATCCATTTTTCACCAGCAATTTTGGTGGTAATTCTGGTCCCCGCAAGCAAATCTCCATTGAAGAGCTGAATGCTGATGATGATGGTGGTAGTGTGCCTAAAAAGGAACTCTCTGTTAAGAATTCGAATGAATCTTCATCAGGTATATGTTGTTCTAGCCTCTATTTCTCATACATTTGAAATTGAATGTTATGATTGACTGATTAGTTACTGAATTTTCATGGATTGGCATTTGTAATTGATCTTGTCTGCATTTTGAATATTGATGTTGTTGAATTGTAGATTTCTAGGGTTTTTCCCCCTTCATATTACCCCTGAATTTGAGAATAGGTTTCTAGGGCTTTTTCCCCCAATTGAATGTATATCTGATGGTGGCAGTATGCTGAAAAAGGAACTCTCTGTTAAGAATTCAAATGAATCTCCATCTGGTATATGTTGTTCTTGCCTCTATTTCTCATACATTTGAAATTGAATGTTATAAATGACTGATTAGTTGCTGAATTTCCATGTATTGGCATCTGTAATTGATCTTGTCTGCATTTTGAATATTGATGTTGTTGGGTTGTAGGTTTCCAGGGGTTTTCCCCCCTTTTATTGCCCCTGAATGTGAGAATAGGTTTAGGGCTTTTTTCCCCAATTGAATGTATATCTTGTTGCTTATCGCGATTGTGGGACTTCTGCTTCCAGATTATCAGAGTTTTAGCTTCCAGAGAGTTGCATATGGTGGTGCCGATGGGATATACTACACCTCCTCTGTTGGGAGAAGGGCTGGGGGTGATGGGGTGAGTGGTTTTTCGAGCTGAGGAATAGCGATTTCATGTTGACACGTTAGATTACTCACTTTGAATGTCGATTCGAAAGGTGTTTCTGATGGAGATGAAGGAGGATGATCGGATGGTTGGCGAATCGCTCCATACCATTTCAAAAGGGATACATGATAAGGTAATGAAATGCGTCTTTGAGGGTATTGTGCGTATATGATACGCAATTTGATAACACGAATCATGTTTTCTATAGGGGCATTCTGTTACAACCAAACAGTCTAAGGATGGAAAAGTTGATTCACTGCAGACGTTGCACAATTTGGAAGAAGGTTTGGTTCCTTCCTTTCCATAACGCCAGAGGCGAGTTTATGTTAGTTAACTAATACTAACACTATTGTTCCATGCCATTCTCAGATGAGCTTGCTGGTTTCGAAGAGAACTGGAAAAATAACGCGGAGAAAGCTTTGCCTGGATGGAGCAACGGCTTCAATTTACTCGAGAATGCAGGTACTCTGCTTAGATCTTGTGATATGGCTCTAAATGAGCTTAATACTTCGTTTTTGTCCAATTCATATGAAATGATATAAATGAGTACACTTCTAAATCCGATTTCCCCAATTTCGACCTTGATATGCAGGAGCTAACAATAATTGGTGGGACGATTTTGCCGGTTCGAGTGGATGGCCTTTCCCATCTCTCGAGTATTATGGAAACGGCGGAGCACAGGCAGACGTCGAGCCCCCAGAGGCATCTTTTCATGGCCCGACTCCCTCCAGAAGAATCGTTCCCGTAGAGTGAAGTCTCCCTCTTCAGTGTTTGCGTTTTGGTGGCGTTTTTTCATCTGCAAACGATGTATGTATGGTATGTGAAACTGTGTGTTTTGCTACTCGGAGTTGTGTTATGACAGGAAACTATCTTGTGTTTGTATATGGTTTGGCTGTAGTTATTTCTACTTTGTGTTGTGCCCTTTTCCTCACTTAGAGAAAATTGCTTATCAATGTTACTTGCCTAAAACAACATTTTAAAATCATGAATTGTCAAGAAACAATAATCATGAGAGAATAAGCACAGCCTAAAGCAACATTTTAAAATCATGAATTAAGTGAACATGTGCAAAACATTATGCAAAAGAACATCCTATATCAAGAAAGTAAATATTTTATCATTCCAAAAGAAAAACATTTGCTTATTTCTTTTTATTTGTCCGTTCACGAAGATTGTTCTTATTGTGCGGATCCATTTCTCCACTAATTTATATTCAACATAATTTATTAAAATTTTGTGACACTAAAAACTGTGAATGATTTTTGTAGACAGATGAGTATATGTGTTTTTCAAAGTTTTCAACTAATAATATATATTCTAGAATCAGTAAACATTTATGAATCTTACAAGAATTTTTAAATAAAAAGTAAGAATTTTGACAAGGTTGCCATATTTATGATAAAAAAAAATCGTTATTAGTTAAAGTAGTTATTTTGAATAAGGGTTATAGTACAAAATGGGTTATAGTTGTTATGATTAAAAATGTCACTCTACAGTATATAGATAAAAGTGAATGCGTTAACTTTGAATCAAATCAAGAAACACATGCACTAAGTTGGTGTATTTTCCACAATTACCAAAGTTGGTGTGCAAAATCAAAATACATCACAATTTGTGTAGTTTTTGATAATTTTTAAAGTTTATGTACAAAACCAAAATGAGCCCAATGTTGGTGTATTTAGGCGCCCAGTATATAATTAAAAATTAATTGCTAATTAATTAATTAAGATGAATTATTATTTATTAATGACTGGTTGTCGCTGTGGGCCATAGTTTTAACCTTAATGGGCTAAATTGAAGCCCAATAATTTATCAGCCCAATTAATTTGTGCATTTCTAATTCTCCCAACTAATTTACCTAACAAAAATATCAAGAAGAATCCAAACAAGACACACACTTCAGCTTCCAACCAATGCTGATCTCTGCAACTTCACCTCATCCATGGAATCCCCCTCTCCCCGCATTCGACATTGCCTCAAAATGTAAAACCCAGCCCGAAATCAACCAAATCCACGCAAATCTGATCACTACAGGCCACATCCACAACCCTTCACTCACCTCAAAGATCATTCTCAATCTCGCCTTCTCTCCCCACAAACCGAATGTCGATTTCGCGAGAAATCTCTTTTTCGATTTCAATTACAAGGATCCCTTCCTATGGAACGCAATTATGAAGTCGTTCTCGCATGGAGATGAGCCGGAGAATGCGTTCCAGCTGTTTGTGTTAATGCTCGCGAGAGAAATTGTGCCTGATGAGTATTCGTTCTCGCTGGTGCTGAAATCGTGCTCGAGATTGTGTTTATTGAGGAGAGGGATTCAGATTCATGGGCTGATGGTGAAGCTAGGGTTTGAGAAGGATTTATTTCTGAAGAATTGCTTGATTTCGGTGTATGTGAAATGCGGGAATGTTGAATTGGGGAGGAGGGTTTTTGATAGGATGGGTGGAAAGAGGGATTCGTTTTCGTATAATTTGATGATTGATGGATATGTGAAGTGTGGGATGGTGAGTTTCGCGCGCCATCTGTTTGATGAAATGCCGCCGGAGATGAAGAATTTGGTGACTTGGAACACTATGATTGGGGGCTACTTGAAATTTGGGGATGGATTTGAGAGTGCGAAGAACTTATTCGACGAAATGCCGCAGAGGGATTTGGTCTCTTGGAATCTGATGATTGATTGCTGCGCCAAGAATGGGGAAATGGAGATTGCGCGTGACCTGTTTGATCAAATGCCGGAGAGAGATGTGGTGAGCTGGGCTACCATGGTTGATGGCTATGCCAAGCTAGGAAATGTGGGCGCTGCGAGAGGCTACTTCGATGGGATGCCTCGACGCGATGTAGTGTCGTGCAACGCGATGATGGCCGGCTACGTTGGCAACGGATGCTACAACGAGGCGTTGAAAGTGTTCCACGATATGTTGGAGACGGCCTCCTCCGGTTTGGCTCCGGATCACGTCACTCTCTTGACGGCTCTCTCAGCAGCAACGCAGCTCGGCTGCATCGACGAAGGAGTCACGGTTCATGCTTACATAGACGAAAATGGGTTTAGCAAGTGTGGGAAGCTAGGCGTTGCCTTGGTCGACATGTATGCAAAGTGTGGGAGAATCGAGGAAGCGATTGATGCGTTCGAGGGCATTTTAGACAAAACGATCGATCATTTTAACGCGATGATAGGCGGCTTGGCCGTCCACGGGAGAGGCGACTTAGCCTTCGAGCTATTCATGGAGATGGAGAGGCTCTCTCTCGAGCCCGACGACATCACGTTCGTCGCGATCCTGCACGCCTGCGGGCACTCTGGTCTGGTGAAGGAGGGGATGATTTGCTTCGAGATCATGAGACGATTCCACAAAATCGAGCCGAAGGTGCAGCACTACGGCTGCATTGTCGACGTGCTCAGCAGGGGAGGGCGCATCGAGGAGGCCGCGGTTTTCGTCGCACAAATGCCGATTCGGCCCAACGATGTGGTTTTGAGGACTTTGCTAAGCGCGTGCTCGACTTATGAGAACTTGGGCGTCGGGGAGCCCGTTGCCAAGCATCTGATCGGGATTGATGGCAACGATTCGAGCTCGTACGTGCTTTTGTCAAACATGTATGCTCAATTTGGGCTTTGGGGGTATGTTAGGAAGGTTAGGGCATTGATGAAGGAAAGGGAGATAAACAAAGTTCCCGGCTGCAGCTGGATCGAGCTCGATGGCACGATGCACGAGTTCCTCGTCGGTAGCGTGCTCGATCACGAGGCGAGCGATACGAGCAGCGGCGATCTCGACTTAGATTGCGGCTCCTCTGCAGTAAGGAGAGATAGAGCCGGATTGAGATAGGTATGATTCTTGAATATTTATGTAGATTTGATGTAAAAATTCAGCAAATGTATGTAAATTGGCATGTTAATATTTGAATAACAGCAAATTTAAGGTGGGAAAAAATCCCGAAAATACCGTATATTTTGCAATTACCGTATCGAAAAACTACCGTAAATAACAAAATATTTGGTATAGTGTCAATTTTGGTATGATATGATACCGTACCGTTTGAGTAATTTATTGTACCGTTTGATTTCAGTACGATAATAGTAACGATTATTAGATATCCCAGTATGTTGTTACTGTACCGAACATACCGAGATATATATAGATTTTTAAATAGAAGTATGCATAGAGTTTTTTTAAAAAAATCGGTAATATCGTGAAATTTCGGTAAGCATAATATGTCGGTATACTGAGTCGGATGGTACTACTGATAAATTACAAGAAGTTTCGGTATACCGAAATTTCAGTTTAACCTATTTTAAATAGGGTTACTATTCGACTTTCAGTGTACCGACATACTATGCTTACCGAAATTTCACGATATACTAATTTTTTTAAAATAATCTATGCATAACTCTATTTCAAAATCAATATATAATAGGTTAAATTAAAATTTCGGTATACCAGTGTGTGTGTGTTGGCCTAGTGGTAGGAGGTTAATGCCCGATGCCAAAGGTCTCAGGTTCGAGTCCTTCGTGACACAGCCTTTAAATTTCTGTACCAATTTATCAAAAAAAAAAAAATCGATATACCGAAACTTTCGGTAATTTATCAGTATTTAGGTAATGTTTAAGTATAGTCACATCTTTGTTGGGACCTCTTATTGGGAGAGATGGGATCTTCTCAAATCTGCAGTATTTCCTCTGTATTTTATTCTAAAAAAGAAAAAAGTAAGATAAAAAGCAATGAAAAGTGTGCCAAGCTAAGAATAAATTATAGTGAGGTAAAGAATGGGACAAATAACATTCACAAGAAACAAAGACAAAAATGCAGAAACAATGTAAATAATTCACCTCGGATTCCATATTGTTTTCATTGTTTAAACACAACCCATGGTGATTGGTGGATGTCTTTTTTCACTTGCACCATTCAAATTTATGTTTCTCTCTTTTTTGTCTTGTTAAATCACTCAATTTGATGAGCTTGAATTCAAAATTAGGGTTCATAAAGATTTCTTTTTTTCATAATTTGATTTGATGAACTGCAAAATGATCTTTGCATTAGCCAAATCTTACAAAGAGTAAGATGTGAGTAAGAAAAAGAAGGTACAGTTACAATGGGATCAGTGATTGCAAGGTTACTCTAAAACTGGCCTACATACACCCGAACCCGGGCCCACGAGTCGAAATTTGTGGTGCGACGATGTCGGCCCACGTCAGCAGGAGCCGGACGGGATGTCGTGCAGCTCCTGCATCACGGCCCCGATGTCGGGCCTGCAGTCGGGGGACTCGTGGGTGCAGAGCAGGGCGACCTCGCCGAGCCTCGCCGCCTCGGACTCCTTGAACTTCCCCGCGAGGCTCGCGTCGATGAAGTCCTCGAACCTCGAGATCTCGGCCCCGTGGCAGTTCAGCTGCGTGATCCGGCTTTTGCCCGAGAGGATCTGGAATATGATCATCCCGAAGGCGTAGACGTCGCTCTTCTCCGTGAACCGCCCCGTCGTGGTGTACTCGGGCGCGAGGTACCCCATCGCCGCGCTCCCCTTGAGCGTCGAGAACACGATGTCGTCGGCCAATAGCTTGTGGAGGCCGGAGTCCGAAAGCAACGGGTTGTAGTGGTGGTCAATCAGCACCTTCTCGGCCGAGATGTTGCTGTGGACCAACGTCGGCTTCTCGTTCCGGCTCTTGTGCAAGTACTCGATACCTGGAAAAAACATCGACATCAACAACACCATACTCGATTCGAAATAGGGTTATTGGCCCGTAAATTACTGAATTTTCATCGGATTCTCGTTTAGCATACCAACTTCAAAATCCGCCCGCAAACTACTGAGCTATTGATTTTTTCTCATTTTGCTACCGATTGGATTTCGGCATAAAATAACACAACATCGTCCCTTGCTGGTGCGACGTGTTTTAATTATGCCTCGTCAATTTTTTAGTGTTCTATGTTGATTGGTAATTTACAAGTGAATTTTTTTAAGCTGGTATGCAAAACAAGAAATTGATGAAAATTCGGTAATTTACAGGCCAATCGAGGGATATAGCAAGAAAGGAGAAACGAGTTCGTAAAAAACGGACCTTTGGCGATTCCCTTGATTATATACTTCCTCGTCGGCCAGTCGAGGGCCTTCCCCGCGCCGACATCAAGGTGGTGGAGCAAGTTGCCGTTCGAGACGAAGTCGTACACGAGGAAGCACTCGCCCCGGCCCTTCGAGCAGCAGAATCCCCTCAGCCGCAAGAGGTTCTCGTGTTTCAACGAGGCGAGCAGCTTCAAGCCCTTGAGAAACTCGGCCTCGTCGGACTTGCAGCTGATCTTCGAGATGCACTTGATCGCGACGCTCGACCCGTCCCTCAGCGTGCCCCGGTAGACAGCCGAGAAGCCGCTCTTCCCAAGCAAGTTCGCCTCCGAGAAGTACTGTGTGGCCGACTCGACCTCGTCCAGGTTGAACATGTAGCTCTCGAGCACCTCCCGCGAGAAGCTGCTCGAGTCCTGGCGCTTCGACAGCGGGTCCCACCCGTTCGAGTACTCCAGGCTGATTAGAGGCGACGCGCTCCTCCTGCACGCCTCCTTCGCCCCGTCGGTGCTCAGACGAGCGTCGCCAGAGTCGAACGCGCTCCCGATTCGCTGCTTCTGCCGCCTATACCACGAGAACGAGAACAACCCCACCACAGCCAACGCAACGACGAGGCCAACGACAACGACCACAGCAGCGGACTGTGATCTCCTCGACTGATTCCCCCCGTTTTTCTGCACATTAGCCGACTCCGGGATGTCCTTCGAAGGTAGATGGCTCGTGCCAGCTCCAAACGGCTCCGGCCTATTCGAATTCTGACCCGAGGCAGCGCAGATTTCCAGAGACGAGAAGCCGACCCCACATAGCTCCGCATTGTTTGCATACTGGAAGCCTTCATCGAGTCTCTTTAATGCTGTCCACGAAAACAGATAAACGTTAGAGATATTCGTTATTCTCGAAAACGAGAAGGAAATCGAAATTATTTGCTACCTAGAGGGACGTTGCCAGAGAGAGTATTGTTTCGGATGTCGAGAACTTTGAGCAGCGGGAGAACAGCGAGTTTCACGGGGATCGAGCCGAAGAGGCGATTGAAGCTCAAATCCAACCTATCTAACATCACCAAATCCCCCAAACTGGCAGGGATTGCACCAGTGAGCTGATTGGACTGCAGAGCAAGAACACTGAGCTTCTTGAGAGAGCCGAGGCGTGTCGGGATGTTGCCGGTTAACTTGTTGTAACACAGCTGCAACACTGCAAGAATCAGAGAGCCAGAATCAAGAGTATGTTCATAAACATTTTTTTTGATGAATTAATAAAGAAATTCGGAGGAAGCATCACAGTGGGCTTGAAACCGAGACTTTAGCCTCGAAAATTAACTACTCTACCACTAGACGAACACACACACACTTCATCATCCCTACTTGAGTTGATTCTATGTAAAATGGTTCTGGTTTTTTGCCAGAGAAGGGCATATATCTAATACTTATATTCAAATGCAACAAAAAAAAAAACCCAAGTGAGCAAATATCAATGACATTCATCCCATGACTTAAACATAAACTTTTCAAGAAAAAGTTCATAACTTTTAGCTTTCTTGGTCAACAGCTTCTTGAACAAGCTCCATTTTCACCATTGCAGGATACAAACAGAGGCAAAGATTCCATCTTTCTTCCAATAAGCTCAATCCCTCATCCAAACCAAAGCAAGAAAGGCGACAAAATGCAAGAAAAATGGGTGCTTTTCATGTAATTTCAATCAAAGTTTTATTTTTATTTTTAAAAACAAAAAAAAACAAATCTAATGCTTATATGTAACAAAAAAACCCAAGTGAAGAAAATATCAATGCCATTCATCCCATGAGTAAAACACAAACTTTTCAAAAAAAAAAAAGTTCATAACTTCTAGCTTTCTTGGTCAACAGCTTCTTGATCAAGTCCCATTTTCACCATTGAAGGGTACAAACAGAGGCAAAGATTCCATCTTTCTTCTCCTAACCTCAATCCCTCATCATCCAACCAAAAACAAGAAAGGTGACAAAATTCAAGAAAAATGGGTGCTTTTTCATGTTTCAAATTTCAATCAAAACAGAGGCAGAGATTCCATCTATCTTCAAATAAGCTCAATCCCCATCCAACCCAAAAACAAGAAAGGTGACAAAATGCAAGAAATTTTTGAAAAAAAAAACTGACCTTGAAGATTGGACATGTCACCAATCTGAGGAGGAATATCACCGGAGAGATTATTGACATTGAGGTACAGATCCGAGAGGTTGGTCAAGTTAGCCAGCTGAGCAGGTACAACCCCATGAAGCCTGTTGAAGTGGAGGTACAACCCCACCAAGCTCCTGAGCTGCCCAATCTCAGGTGGGATTTTCCCAGAGAGCCCCCTTCCTTGCAAGGTGATGTTCACCACTTCACCATTGTCATTGCAGGCAATCCCTTCAAATGAGGCGTTGCATGGGTTGGTGGCGTTGGGTGACCATGATGAGAGAATGTGGCCTCGAGGGTCCAGAGAGGATTTGATGGCCATGAGGAGAGAGAGATTTGTTGAGGGTTTTGAGAGGGAGAGAGAGTGGAGTGGGAAGAGGAGGAGGAGGAGAAGGAGGAATGTGAAAAGTGGGGAAAGCATGTTTGGGGGTTTGAAGGGAGAAAGGTGTTTTGGAAGAAAGCTCTCTTCTCTTTCTGTATGTTGTTTGCTAGGGTGCAAAGATTGCTTTTTTTGGGTAAAGATTGGGGCTTTTTGGTGTAAGGGAGAAATGGAGTTGCAGAAGAGGTTTCATGAAGGGATTCTTACTCACTTGCTCCACTGTGTGTGTGTGTCGCTTTCTTTCTCTTTCTCTGTGTGTGTGTGTGTGTGTGTGTGTGTGTGTGTGTGAGAGAGAGAGAGAGAGAGAGAGAGAGAGAGAGAGAGAGAAATAGAGGGAAAGAGATTCAGAAAGAGGGAGAGGGAGAGGGAGAGGGAGAGAGATTAAGAGAGAGAGAGAGAGAGAGAGAGAGGGAGAGAGATTG
>JAYJMF010000019.1:824417-839162 GCA_036873715.1 Salvia sclarea
TTTTATTGATATTATTGAAAGTTCAGGATATTTTTGGTACAAACTACATAGTTTAGGATTTAATATGAGATTTGCCCTTGATATTAAAATAGTATTATCTGCAATACACACAAACTTGACATTAAGAAGACTCCTTCGTTCCTAGGTGTGATCATCGGGTCGGGTCGGGAACATTAAGAAGACTCCTCCGTTCCGAGGGGTGATCATCGGGTCGGGAAATCCGTTCATGAGAATTCTCAAAAACACTTCCTTTCTCATTAGGGAAACAAGTATTCTCATTACCCAACTCGGGAAATTTGTCGGTTATTCGAGTAACCGAATTATTCGAATTTTGAATACATGCAATTCAATATCGAGGACCCTCCCAACCAACTTCTGCACCACCACCTTCTTCACTTTGTCCTTCAGCTAGGGGCTGCAAGGAGAGGTACAACTCCCTTTGACTGCTGTCATCAAACACAATCCATGTTACAAGCTTAGTCTTCCTAACAAGCTCTTCCACTCCTACAGCTAGGGAAAGATACAATTCACTTTCACCGTGATCATCGAACGCAACCTCGGTCACAAGTTTTGCATCATTAACAAGGTTTTTCACCACGGGATCCAGCGGCTCAATACCCTTCAGAGGGCCGAGATAGCAACGTGTTCGACTGGTCGACTTCATGACAAATATGGTTTTTGCATGGTTATGTTTTTATAGGTGAAATCGTGCTCGTAGCAAATATATGCTTTGTTTTGCTTATCTTTCCAGATTTGCTTATTTGCAAGTTTGATCTAAATTGTAGAAAAATGGTGGATGATTTGAGAAGATTGGAACACATAGAGTTGAAGCACATCTCGATAGGAGTCCGTATGCAAAAACCGCGCGTGATTTGGAGTCTGAACGAGGGAGAACGAGGCAAAACAAAATCGTTGCACAGTTGCGCGAATAAAGATGAATTCATTTTATAGTCGTAAACTATTGAATCGATGATTAAGACTTAGCTATATATTTTTGATCTAATGAAGATATATAAAAAAATTATACCAAAAATCTAGAAAAGTCTATGATACATAAATGAGAAAAAAATCGAAATCATTATACTAATCTAAAATGTTTGTACGTACTCATAAATTTCTCATTTTATACATCCTAAATATTTGAATTTTTCAAAAATTATATTAGAACACTTCAATCTCATAATATTCATGAGATACAATCTTGGAAAGAAACTGTGCCTTGTTGACATGAGTGGCTTATTTCAAACCTATTAAGTTCTCTTGTAATAGCAGTTTTATTCGTGCTGCTTAATTTAGTTTTTTATTTTTTAATGCAATGCTTCAATTCAATATCGAATAACCCCTTATACAATATCTTACAATTGGTAAGTGAACATTTTTTTTTATGATTGAGGTACTAGCTAGTAGTATACAAGTTGTGACTAATCTAAGATTATGTAGGTACACATTCATTTTTATTTTATTTTTAGTCCCCCAAACCCTCCAAAATTATGCTACTTTTGACTAAAATCACATGATAAAAAAGAGAGATGATGCAAAACTTATATTCACTAAATTAATAAGTTACAAATCCAATTGTGTTGCCGCAATACAATTCATCAATCAATTTAATGATGGGATTTGTATAGGAGAAATAAGTTGCAAGGATTGAATGAGTTCAGAATCAGGCAAATTTAGCGGTGGGAGAGAGAGGTTGCTATAAGTTGAGCTTCCTCTCCTCATTTCATGCATGCTGAGAAGCGCCGCCACCGTGTTCCGGAAAATCGCTCTTCCGGGAAGCGCCGCCTCCTCCCCGTGGAATATTCCGGCGGCTGGGGACGGCGGCAGCACCGTGTCGATGGTGGTTTCACAGTCTTTGACAAGCTTCGTGATTAGATCTGTCGTGAAAAATGGCTGCTCCCACACTCTCTCTATGAAGGGCACTCGCAAAATTCCACCAGTTCTCTTCTCATATTTTTTCAATATCTTGCCCAATCCTGAATTGTTTTCATAACTATTATTAACACATAATAATAATAATTATTGTAATATGAGTAAAATGAAATGAGACAAAATTAATGTGAAAAAATTTGTTTACATACCGGTGTAGTTGATGTTGCTATAATTGATTAAGAGGACCATTTCTCCATGGAAATTAACAATTTCTTTTCTAATATTTGTCATCTCCTCCTTATATTGTGTGTGTGAAGATTGAGGTCCCCATTTATATATCACTTGCGAAATTCTCTCTTGCAATTCCTGCATCAAATCATTAATCACATTATTGCACAATATATAAAAAAAAAATATTAATAACTCAAAATCACAAAGCAAATGAAAAAAAATGAAAATAAAACGAATTGAATACCAATTCCATATGTATATTTAACCACTAATTCACCGCAACTAACGTGGAAAACAATTTGAATTGAACTCTTTAAAAACCTTTAGCCTTATTTTAATTTTATCTTATTCAATTAAAATATATTATATGTACAACATAAATATAATTATGTGACTACATATTTGTTTTCTATTAGCTGATAAATTCCTTTCATAATCATCATTTCTCCCTCTAAGTCATGAATTCAAGCAAAATCAAATAAGATATTACAAAAACAAAGTTTTTTTTTTGTTGCAATAATCAATAATCTTGTTGCTACAACTAACATGCAAAGTAGCAAATTAAACATGTAGTAATATATACAAAAGCAACATTAAAATAAAAATAAAATTTGGAAACCTTGTGGCGGATAATGAAGTCCTCTTCTTGCTCCATGAAAAATGCATTAAATTTATCGATCTCTTGATTGAGAAGATTCATAAATTCTTCATCAAAATCAGAAACTCCATTTGATGATATCAAATTCACCATTTTCTTCAATTCCTTATACGACAAAAACTTGTCACGCCACTCTCCCAAACTTTGCTCGATTTGTTGCTTCAATCTCTTCCCAAACTTCATATATGTGTTGCAAAAAATTCACAAATTTCTTCTTTTTTTTCCTTTTTTTCTCTCTTTCCTAGTAACAAACTCAAGATTAATTCAAACCAAGAATTAAAAACCAAATTTGTGTGTGTTTGTGTGTGTGAATTGTGATGAAGGGCAAGAGGGAGTTAGGGGATTTTTATGTGTGAAAAAAGAGAGGATATTTCATATTTTGACAGCATATGCTTGGCGTGATGAGAGTTGGTGACTATAAAAGGAAGCTTTGAGCAATGTAATTCTCAGCATATTCTATTGAATAATTTTGTGTCCAATTTATTTTCCAAATTTAGGGGAGCACATCCTAATATGAAATAGCAATTTTGATGCTTATTTAGTGCAACAACTACTTTTGATATCAAGTTTTCAACCACAACATTATAATGTGATCTTGACATCTAACAATCTATTCACAAAATCGTAGATATAAATGAAAGTTAATGTTTCCGGACATGAAATGTTATCAAAGACGACTTGAACGCCCGACCTATTGGTTGGAAAGGAGGCGTCTAGCTAATTGAATTGCAGTTCGTTGTTCAGAGCAAAGATTTGTTAATGTGTTAAATAAGTATTTTACGTGGATTGAGTGCAATCCCCAATACGTTTGTTTGTTCGTGTATTCTGAAGTGGTTAAGGCCTACAATTAAAGGTCCCGGATTTAATTCCCATTGTTACGTTATTCTTATTTTTATGTCAATTGATAAAAAAATGCACTAAAATATGAGAATGGTATTAAAATGGTTAAGAGATGGCTCCTCAGAAGCACCACAAATTGATAATAAATTAAATTTGATACCACAATTAAAGTAAAAGAATATCAAGTAAAAGTTCATATTCTTCTTTACTTTAGATTGATAAGAACTCTTGAGTTTTCATGGGAACACATTGCTGTCTCACTATCAATTATTATATTATGAATTCCATTTCTCTTCACCCAAAAGTAATCATATGAAATAATACTTTCTATATATACAAGTCTAAAAAATTCCAACCTTGAGATTGTTTCGTGTTTGTATGTTACTAAGATATAGCAACCAACCCTAACTCATATGCCAACTTTATCGGATCAAACAATATTCTTTTTATTCTTGTAAGCATATATTCACATCATCGACTTTTAATTCCGTCGAAGAAAACAAATTAAAAATCTCACAATTTTAACAATTCAAAAGGGACGAGTTATTATTGAAAAAGAATCGAAAATGATAATGATATCGCTAAGACGTTTAGCCCTAATTAATTGGATGAGATTGCATGTTCCAAACTCTATGTCCTATCTCCATGTATCATTTTTAATTGTAATATTTTAATAATATTTATTGCAAAATAAAATTTTGTTGTATACAATGAATTATAATCAACATTTATTAAAAAATCGCAATTTTAAAAAAGTACATACCCAAATTTTGACATAGTCGACCTAAAATAATCATTTTAAACCAAAAAAAAATTAATTAAATTTTAAAAAAAATAAATATATACCTTGATATCGATTATTGAATCGTAATTAATAATTGTAAAATTAACTAAATCACAATTTATTGAAATAATAATAATAATAATGGAGTTTGGCGATAAATCGCTACTTTATAGTCGCGCCCTTTATTTCATGTGGCGATAAATCGTTACTTAATTCCTTTTTTTAGTGAATAAGTCGCTACTTCTATAAACCCGATTGTCGCGCTTTCATCTTCATCTTCTATCTCGAGCATGGTGGGAATAACTGAATTTTTAAGATGGCAATTCAATTTCAATTCATTCCTCTAAAACCCCTAAACCCTCTCCCTCTTCAAATCCACTCAATTCCCCCACGCAGAGTCACAAAATTGCGAGCGGCGGCGGCGGAATCGGCGGCGTGGGAGGTGCAAATCCCCCCAAACGCCGCGCGGCGGAAGCGCGACCCGTCGTGGCGCGGCGGGTTCAGCCTGGGGTTGGATTTGGGGCTGTCGCGGACGGGAGTCGCCATTAGCAAGGGCTTCAATGTTCGCCCCTTGACGGTGCTCGAATTGCGAGGGCAGAAGCTCGAGCTCAGGCTTCTCGATGTCGCTGAAAAGCAGGTATGTGAATGTGAGATTGTGAAAAAAGTTGAGAATTAGGGTTTGTATTGGTGGGGATTGAGTTTTGGGTGATGATTAGGAAGTTGATGAGTTTATAATTGGGCTTCCAAAGAGCAGCGATGGGAAGGAAACAGAGCAGTCCAATAAAGTTCGCAGTGTTGCAGGAAGATTTGCAGCTCGAGCTGCAGAGAGGTACATTTTTATGAATCAATCTAATGGTAATGAATCGAATCGGCTAAACACACTCTGTGAGCAAGTTCGATATATCGAGCTTTTGCACTTGATATCAATGTCCCATATTTGGCGTTTCACTTTTAATATTTTCAATTTTAATTTTATATGTTTTAATTTAATTTTGTAATTATTACTAATAAAAGTTCATTCCATCCAATTAGGAGTATTATTTAATTTTATTTTTAGTGGTTTATAATTTATTTTGGAGGGTTGATAAATCTAAACTTAGGACATAGGAGCATGAAAATTACTGCTCCTTTTCTGATATAATTCATTCATTGTTGATAAATAAGGGAGAAATTTGGGAGGCCAAATTGAACATTTTGGAATGTAAGACTATAAAGTACTCACATTAATAAAAAATTTATACTCCTATTTGAATATTAATTTGAATATCGACTTTATATGATCTATTTTCAATGGATGTTGATGCAGGGGATGGAGAGTCTACCTGCAGGATGAGCATGGAACCACTTCTGAGGCTCTTGACCACATGATAGCCAAGTAAAATTATAATCAATCTCCTCTATTTTCAATGCATTATATGCTATTATTACTAATAATAGTAACAGATTATGTTTATTTAATCATATAATAATTGCAGTGGGATGAGTAAATCTGCGCGTGAAGGGCAGCTTGATGCTTATGCTGCTGTGGTAAACAACCTGCAAAACCTCATTATGAAATTTGTTTATTATTTATTAAACACACTAAAACAGTAACTGTAAAATGATAATGATAATTGCAGAAGGTGCTTGAAAGATATTTCTCACAGTCAGGAGAGGGGATTGAGCTTGTTGTGCCAAAGCAGGTGGAGCTTCGAAACAAGCTCAGAAAAGGGCCCCCAAAGGATTTAGACTTTTACTCAGAAGATTAATTGTCACACATAATTTTTTTCTCAGAATTTTGGAGCTAAATGTTGTAGTAACATTTATTGAAGTGGTTACAAATATAAATTAAATTCGACCAGCAAGAGCCTCTCTTGATAGCAGATACACCGTTGTCGCGGGGAGATGATATAGTTCCAAATCTTGTAACATTGCGGTGAGATGCATACTCTTCTTCTTCTTCTTCTTCTTCTTCTTCTTCTTCTTGAAGCAGCATCGAGCGCCTTTTGTGCATCTTCACACCGAGGAGGGAGCAACGCAAGAATTCGGTCCAATTGAGATCTGCAAATGCACATCAATCTGGCATGCTTAAACCGATTGTTTCCTCTACCATGATGGTGATTCATTCCTCGGGAAGGTGAGACCAACGTGCAGAGCCGCCACCACGAGTTGTTTAGTGAGCCAATTTGATGATGCTGCAATATCAATAATATAGCTAAGGCAAAACGATTGTGGAACCTCTAACGACAAGGTAAAGGAGACATACGGAATTCGTTGTTCCTCAAGCAAGTATGGACGGAGAAGAGCAAGCCAAGGGGCAAACGAGCCATTTGCGCCCTTAATCAGCAAATTGCTCGAACGCGAGGTGCATTCTCAAGCCTGAT
This sequence comes from Salvia sclarea, assembly GCA_036873715.1. Lineage (NCBI taxonomy): Eukaryota > Viridiplantae > Streptophyta > Magnoliopsida > Lamiales > Lamiaceae > Salvia > Salvia sclarea. The sequence continues at coordinate 831,166 of JAYJMF010000019.1, forward strand.
AAGCAGGAATCTTAAAATTTGTTGCATAATGGATCATTAGATCAACATGAAGTGGAATATACAGATAATTCCTAAGTTGCATAGAGTTACACGAATGAGAAAGAAATCCACCTTTCTGTGTTCTAATCATTTTCTCAAATATTTTCTTCATCAACTTCAGTTTTCAGATTCTTTTCTTCTTTTTTGGGAAAGTTTGTGATGATTTTGTAAGCATATTACTAGCAATGGGGTTGTGAAAAATGCTAAAGACTGATGGTACAGAATATATGAGGATGCTTCTAAAAAATACCTTAGAATGGTATAATCCCTCTTGCAAAATACTAGGTGCCTACCAAATGACCGATGCTGGGAATCAACTTTGGAAGCAATTTATGGGTAGGCTTGGCATCAATGCCGTCGTTGTCAAGGCATGTTAGTTCATTCTCGAGCATTGCATGTGCATCAGCAAAAGCCTGTGCCAATTGATAAAATCAAGAATATATATTAGTTTATACTAAAAGAATCAATAAAGTTTTCACTTCGAAGCAAAATGTTCAGACGAGAAATTGAGAGTCAAAAAGTTTCGAACAAATGCTCAATGAAAGAATGCCACAAGACCTTGATACACTGATGAATGCGGAAACAATTTCTTCCAACATTATTTGTCAAAAATAGAGGATCATCGATGCAAAGTGGGTCGATACTGCAACAAAGATGTGGTTGGTAAAAATAAAAAAAAATAGAAACGGAATGAAGAAGCAAAACAAAATTGTGAACTGCATGATATACTAAATGAGAGAGACACCTACTTGCATCCACGTTCTCTGTTCAAATAAACCCCACTTCCTTGTACTGAGATTCGCATTTGTCGAGGATCAAAGACATTCCTAAAGAGAAGATTGTTAGCACCAATATGAAGGTTCAATTCATTATAATTATATGCAGATAATAAAAAAAGGAAATAAGACACTCTGAGTTCGGGTTAATCTGGATCAGAAACACTCAAATATTTGCCCATTTTGCAAATTTGTGATTGTAGTTTGATTGCAAGTTATTTCATGTTATGAGATGAAAAAGTATTTGAAGTATGGCTAGAAATAAAAATCTTCCTCCAAAACAAACATAAAACATAAAATAAGTTCTCCAAGGACATTTTACTTACCCGAAGAAATATAGGAAATCCATCAGGAGGCTCCCATAATTCTACAAAAAATAATGTTAAATGAATATTATTCAAATTCATAGGCATACATATACATACATACATATATATATATATTCAGATAAACACAGTACTATCCAAATTCAAATGATAGTTCCCGGTAAATTTAAATAGTGGCTTTCTCTGGTTTAGACTTTAGAAAGAGAGAGAGAGATAAATTACACAAACGTTATGAATTAAACTATCTGTGTAAGAAACAATTAGTCATACTTGATTAATAGGTCGGCCATGATGATGCTCATGCTGCAGAAACCGTGTGATCAATAATATCTGTCAAATGCAGGGTACAAGAAATGATCAGCAGGTCCAAAAAAAAGATGAAAAGATAGTACCATGGAAAGTGGTTTTGGTGAAGTGGAGAATAACGGGTACATACTATAGTACACAATAGAAGCGTTGATGCAATGAAATAAAGCAAACACAACAAAAATCTGGATTCACACACAATAAAATCTAAAGAGAAGATGAACAGGTTCCAAAGCTCATCGTGTTATACTAATAGTCTGAAAAACAAACGAGTAGTGTCACGGATGGCCAAGATTGAGAATGAAAAAGTTGCATATAGTCCTAAGTTAACACATTCTTGCAGCAGGAACCTACCAGGCAGTATGAGCTTAAGCCACCTGAATAAGATTGATCCAGGCTACGATCAGCGAGGAACTGTTTTAGCACCAAAGCAAGAGGTGTTACAGCAGGAAACCGCTCTGTAAGATCTTTAACCTGTACAAAAGACACGATATGAAAACTACAGAATATGTAAAGAAGTCTATTTGAAGCTAGTGCACAACACATAAGACAATGTCAAACATGATCTGCTCAGAATGGCACAGAATTTCTTGCTGATACATGAAATGTCTCTATAGGAAATTACCAGTCCAGTTGTCTGAAGTCCGGTGTGCGTAGAAGACTTGAAACTAATGTCTAGACGAACTGTTTTGAATCCATCATTACTGCCACTTCCTATCTTACTCCAATTGGGAGAAGCAGTAGACTCTATGCTTCCTGCATCACTCTGAAAAGGTTTGTCTTTGTCAGAAGCTACCGGATCTGCTTCTTCCTTTGGGGTTTGAACATTTGACGTAGTAGAGAAAAGATCAGAAGGAACTTCCACCACAAGCATGATGATAGGTATCTAAAAGTGACGAAAAATGAGATTGGACATAAAAGACATGTAAAATTCAGCATAAGGAAACAAAAGAAAAATAAAAAATCTTAAAAGAGACATTACAGCAGTATTTTCCACAATCTTGAGAGAATCACTTTTGACCCACTCCTGGTTTGCAAGATACCTGGCAGCATGCTACAACCAGAAAAGTCAGAGCAATTGCGGGTGTTGATCAATTTAACAAATTTACTACCAAGGACAAAATGCTAATATATGTGGAAGATTACAAGCAATTTACGAGGAGTGCTAACTGCTGTACTACATAGATCATAAGACAGCTAAAGATAGGACAATGGTAGAAATAAATAACAGTTCAACAATTTGCTACCAGCCCGTCACGTCCCGGCCAACAACAAAAGGCCAAAACAGGACAAAGAAGTATTATGCATGTAAGAATGAGAAGGGAAAGCATCTGGACATTTGCATAAAGCATCTGGACACACTGGAGTTATCACACTTGAATGATGTGACTAAATTATTAAACAATTAAAACCTGCACAGTTACACATAAATAGTAGGAGTTTGTGTAACCCTGCCTACCTGAAGGCATGTTTCTTTGATGCCATTACGTCCCTCTAAAATACCAGCTTCTTTGATAGGTTCCTGAAATTTTTATTGAAAATGAGTTTTGTTGGACAAATCTTTTTTTCTTTTAGAAAAATTTCACCAACTCTGCGCAAATTTCTCACCAAGTTCCTCACTGGAGGGAGAATAACCACAAGGTCCACATCGCTAGATGGCAGAGATAAACCAGTTGCATTTGAGCCATAAATATTTGTTCTGGAGCGAGGCCATAAGACTTGAAGGGACCGTGCAACACGCTTAACAGCCCAATTAATATAAGGCTTCCGGATGAAGTTCTCCGCAGCAACCTATCGCAAATGATAGCATCAGTTATTACTGAGAAAAGTAACTGTTAAATACCAACCTTAGGATGTGAAGTGAAATGTTACCCAGTGCAATTTTAATGCAATACATGTTATTGATCCAGCACTAATTACCTGATTGCAGAAGGAGTTAATTTCTTCATGCAGAATATCATGGACCAGTGGCAAAGATGCCTTGTGAGGGGTGTTCTGTGATTCAGGAGGTTGCAGAGGAAATGTAACATCTGGCTGAGGAACAAGACGAATTAGCAAGTCAGAGATATTTATGAGCCCACAATTCCAGCAGAAATAAGTATATCGCAAAAATTAGACACTTACGTGTTCTTGATCACGAGCTAACTGGGAAATTGCAATAAGTCGATCTTGGAGCAAAGTTCCTGCTAAAGGTTGCGTAATCTGACGGGATGGAAGGCCCTTGTTCCTCCAAGAAGGCCAAATTACTTCACTCCCTTCGATGGGCAAACAAGTTTCCTCAAAACTGATTCCATCGTGGAACCAACCTTTAACACCCCACTGCCTTGGGCTTGAGCTACCGGATCTAACAGTAGGGAAACCCCTATGTTTTCTGGAGTCACCAGCAGGAGAAGGTGGAGGTGGATGAGGAGCATGTGGTACACAGAGGACTACAGGAGAAGGGGGCCTCTTAATCCGAGGATGATCCCGTCTGTTTGGAGGAACACAGGGACTTTTGTGATCATATCCACGCTTAAACTCTGATCTTGATCTTTCCCTTGACATACTAGGGATGATTATAGGCCTCAAAATGGGGTATGGGAGTGAGTCCACAGTTGTCACATCTCCATCACCTGAAATATTGGAGATAGATCCAGATACACTCTCTTCTGCACCAATATCAGTCATAGTTGAGGAAGAATGAAGAACCTTGCTGCTAATTTCACTTCCAGGCATAACATAATTAAGAGGCCCTGGTCCCAAAGGATCAAACGGAGAGCAAAAGGAACCAGCAGATGGAGAAGTCAACCCATTTGTACTGTAAGAGGAGGAGAAAGCAACCATATCATCAACATCCCTGTTCATATCTGCTTCTCTCCAAGCCCAGGAGCTATCATCTGAACAGAGAGAAGGAGGGCGAGAGAAACTGGTCCCTGGGTGATCAGATGGGTTCCAGTACATCACACCACCACCAAAGTACTGATTGTAATCCACCCCTCCAATTGTGCGAGTCTCTAGCTCTTCCTCAGACATCCAGTTTTTGTCATGCTCATCCACCAGTTCCGGTGGATTCACGACATCAGATAATTCCATCAGTTCACTAGAAACGGTCCTTTCATCCTCGGAAGTAGCTGCACCAGACTGCACACTGCGGGCTGCAATGCTTTGCCTAAACGAAGACTGTCTTCTTGAAATAAACTCAGAATCATAACTGCAAGTACTTGACGGGACTAGCCTATTAACACCACGCACTGTGGTGGGCCAATCTAAACTCATTGGCAAAGGTCTAGACATAATCCCATTATACGAACTGTCGACGGGAGAATTTCTTACTTGTAAAGTTTGTACAAGAGAATGGGGGAAATGATTTTGTAAATTGCGACCAACATCAAGATGCAATCTATCAGTTGTTGCAGGGTGATGTGCGCTCGTTGAAGGCATTGGAGCTGTGTTTGGCCACTCATAAGAAATGCATGCTGGCGAATTTATGGCCCCAACTCTAAGGAGACCATGACTTCCTTGCTCCTTTACCTGAGATAATTTTCCCTCTAGTTCACTACCTTTCGTTTGTCTCTGAGAATCACCGGCTGCATAGTTTCCACAGTCGTTCGCTTTAGAGGACACATTGTCATTACGCTCAACCACACTCTCAACAGTCGTAGTAGCAACAGAATCCAGATTACCATTCATGGAGTCAGTTTTAGTAGTTATGGGACTTACAGCACCATTGTTTACGACACCCACATTTAGATTGTTCCTCAAGCAGAGATGAGAATCAGTTTTGGTAGAATAACATTTGCCCACATGTTGTCCAACATTATCAGTACCTACACTACTAGATAGGCTTGAGTTTGCATCAGACTTCTCAGTCTGAACCACAGTATCATCAGATGCAACATCACAAGTTAAACTTCCAGGAGTCCGGTCAGACATTAAAGTTCCATCTTGAGAACTAACCCGGGCAGAGGAAACTCTATTGGATCTTGCTTGACAATTACCAACGTCTGGACCATTGGAGCCAGAGCTTCTAAGCTTTTTTCTTTCTTTCCTACTCTTTCTGGAAGCATTTCGGACTTTTCCATTATTTACTTCTTTTACAGGTTCCTGGTGATGATCAACCAGTTAAAAACTATTCCATCATCTATTAACTTTTATAATGAAGGAAAAACAAGCACAACCATTGTATGTACTGATGAGTGATTCCCATTTGCGAGATCCTTTTCTGGAATTGCACCATCATATTTGTCGGACTGTCTTAAATCTTCATGGCTGATGCACAACTTCCCAGCTCCTCTGCCCTGAGATATCATCGACATATGGATTAAGACTTTGCATTGCAAAGATCTCCTTGCTTTAAATGGAATATTTCAATTGCTTGTTAGTGAAAAAAGTAACAAATACATACCTTAGCTGGCATTATAGGTTTGGAATTTTCCTGAAGAGATTTTGGAACGGGATTCAACTTTTTATTGTTGTTCTTCCCTTTCTTCTTACGATTGTTGACAACATGTTTCTCATTTACTTTCTTTGTCCGAGAGGCTGTGTTTTCCTCTCCCAATAACTCAAATTTTGTGCAATCAAGGGAAATAACCATGAGTAACTCCCGCAGTTTCCTAATTATGATGTCAGAAATACTATTTATACAGTCCAGAGAGCTGAAAAAAAGTTTCTCTTTCTGGTAACCACCAAACTGAGCTGCAGATAACAAAGTAGAAATAACCTGAAGAATGTACAAACTATTGAAAATCTGATACAGTGGAGAGAGATCCCCAGAATCTCCTGCAGGATTCGCTTTCAATCTAACTTTTGAAGATTTCCTTCCGCTTCTTGCAATATCTCGTTTACCCAATAAATCAGAATCACATCTCAATAATTGCTTATCGCGACCATCATAAAACCACATTTTCTCATCTGAGAAGGTAATTTTCCCCTTCACTAAATCAGCTGTCTGAGATTCACAATAACGAGACATCAGACCAAAATCACAATGTGAAAACCATGTTAACACAAAATGAATCTACCAAAAATCTATGCATCAATTTGCTCAGGGAATGCAGATAAACCTTTCAAGAATAGCTACTAAACAATCCAATAAACCATTGTTAATTTCCTAAAGAACAATGTACTGCTTCCGACTTTGATTTTCAACGCACGAATCATAGCAAATTACACAGAATTCACACAATACAGAAATTTAAAACAGACGAGTACCAGTGAGCGCGCAGCTTTCCCTAAATACGTAGAGTACACCTTCTTCTTCACAGAGTCATCCAACTTCTCCCACCAATCCACACAGCCTTTCTTCCTCCAATACACATTCGCCGCAATACCAGCAGCACTCAACCTCTCCTTCAACTTCGCCCCTCTCTTCTTCCCACTATTACTATTCAACCACGCCAGCCTCAACGAAACCTCCATTCTATTCACAACAAACTCCTCCAAACTATAATACCCCTTCCCCTTCAACCACCCGAGCTCCAGCCAATCCGCCGCCATCTCCGCCTCCTCTCCGCCCCTCAAAAACTCCCCATTCGTAATCTCATCCACAACATCCACGAATCCACTCAAATCCCCAACCAAACCCTCACTCAAACAAGCCGCATCGAGGCGGCCGAATCCACCGCCCTCCTTCTCCCCCTCCGCGGAGCTGAACAGCTCCACCGATTCGCGAATCGCGCGCTCCGCGCCGTTCGAATCCGAGGATCGCAGCAGCAAACCCTCGGATTTCCTGTAACACAGCGTGGGGAGCGCGGAACCGTCGTTTTGGGGCAGGTCGGGGAGGATGATGAATCGGCCGCTGCCGTGGGAGCGGAGCTTCTCCTCCATCTGGATTAGGATCGCGACGAAGCTCGCGTCGAGGATCGTGAGGTGCGCGCGGCGCTGGTGCGGCGAGAGCGAGGTGAGCCATCGGAGTAGGGCGGGGCGGGTGCTCGGATTCGGATTGGGGCCGCCGCCGGCGGTTTTGGAGTGGTAGAGAGAGATGTGAGCGGTGAGAGAGTCGAGGAGCTGCTCTCGCGAAGTCATCGGAATATTCGGCGGCGGGGATTTCTCCGGTGCGGCGGCGGGTGTTGGTGTTGGCGGCCGAGTGAAGCGGCGATCATCAATTACGGTGGAAATTTTGGGAAACCGAAAACTTTGGGGGTTTGTATTAACGAAAGTTATTATTAATATTTATTTATTTTAATCTTCAATTTGATAATAAAAAAATCCGTAATCTATATATATATAAAAGTGAAACCCACCAAAAAATATTTTCCCTCCAAAACAACATTTAGTAGTTTAGTCAATTCTTTTAATAAAATATTTAATGCATTGATAATCATTAATTCAACAATTAATTAATCATCACACATATATATGGAAAAAAAATTCTTATTCAAATATATAATCATTCAACACAATTCATTAATCATTTTAGCATTAAATTATTTTAACTATTTAGATGATTAATATTTTTTATTAACTATCAAATATATTTATGAGGAAAATAATGCCGTATTAAACTAAAATAAAATTAATAAACTTAATTGTATAACATTAAACTAATTTAAGATTAAGATTCTAATGGTAT
>JAYJMF010000019.1:839634-868596 GCA_036873715.1 Salvia sclarea
TGAGGAGATTGGTATGGCATAAAGCCGGATTGTGGCCGCATCGGTGTTGGTGTGCGAATCGGGGGTGGTGTAGTCGTTGGGAGTGGTGGTGATGTGTTCCAACCCCATGTATTTTGATTGGAATCAAACCATGAAAAATCGTTCGGATCCATATGTTTTGAAAATATGATGAAAATTGGAGTATTTGTATAGAAATTGAAGATAAAATAGTATAGAAACGAAAAAAAATTGGAGGATTGGTGTATGAACTGGAATGAAAAATGAGGTATTTATAGTTGAAAATGGAGATTTAAATTTAAAAAAAAAAAAAGGAAAAATCGAAAATTGCAACAGCTAGGTGACGTGGCAAAACGGGGTGGCGACGCGTGGCGGGCGCCCGCCTCGCCTGGGCGGTCGCACCTTCGCCCGCGCCCACCCCGCCCGCCTGTGCTACAGCAGCACAAAAGCGGGGACGCCCGCAGGGGCAGACCACCGCCCGGCTTGCCGGCGGGGCTTCAAACACCCTTATTCGAATGAAAACATAAAGAAAACAAATGAGACGTTACCAAAAAAATAAAAAAATGAGACGTATCTAATAAGTAATACTAATTCAAACTTTTTCTCAAAAGGAAGAAGAAGTAATCATTCAAGCACACTTTTCTGAATCACGCAGAAATCCCATTGGGGGGAAGTCGAACCGCCGTCGTCTGATCACGCTGAGAAATCCAATTGGTGGAGAATTGCAGCGTCTCTCTGAAAAAGTGGATTTTCTTCCACAAATGTATCAATATAAACAACATATCACTCCTTCCTTGTGCAAACTATATGTGAGAGAGTGAGGATAATGGAGAGAGTGAAGCTAGATGAGAAAAATGCCGCTGCACTTTCCGACGAAGAATCACCGTTGGCGGCGCAGAGAGTTGAGACTCAGATTGATCCTAAGGTGATTAATTCGATTGTTTTCATAGTTTTTGCATTGGATTAATTGAATTTTGTTTGCATGCAGATGATTATGCAGCTGGGCAGCCCAACGACGCCTTTGGAGATGAACAGTTTGAAGACGAAGAAGAGAAGGCCGGTTCGAAGATGGAGCATCTTGGAAGAAACTACTTTGAGGATTGGAGTGCAAGAGTATATATATTTAATATATTCATTTAATATGCTTGTTTTGCTAAGATAATAATTTTTTCGTGTCAAAATATCATTGAATGAAGGTGCGGACCAGGGAATTGGAAGGCCATTCTGGATATCTACCGGAGCGTATTTAAGAAGGGTAGAACCTGCGTGAGTATGATTAATTTCTTCTCTCTACAATTAATCACTTCAATTCTGATCTGCATTTTACTTTTTTATTTTTTTTTGAATTTTTTAGGTTGATTTGAAGGATAAATGGAGAAACATGATGCTCAAGCCCAAGTGCAAGCGCATGAGCTATTGACAAAGAAGCAATGTTTTGATATGATGATGAAGATGATGATGATGATGATGACCTGCAGTTTTTTTGATGCATCTAGCTTGTTTCATGTACAATATTCAGTTTTTGGATATTTTGGATTTGATCTGTTCAGCTTCTGTTTTGCTTTCACTGTGGTAATAAATGTTGCTTTCAAGTGCTCAATCAAATCATTTATTTTGGCTGTCAAGATTCAATTTATTATTCTCAAAATTTTCCAATCACACCGCGGTAGTTAGAGTCCATGTATATGCCGCCACCTACCCATACACTTCCCGCAATCTCCCGCAGCTGAGCTCCGCGATGACGTCATCGTCATCGTCATCGTCATTCGCCGCGCGCTTCTACTCCGCCGCCCTCCGCTCGAGGCCTCTGTCGCCTCCGGCCGCGGACAGCGCCGTTCACGCGAGCTCCGGCGAGGGCCTCGTCCGCCGCCTAGGCGTCTTCGATTTGATTCTCCTCGGCATCGGCGCGTCGATCGGCGCCGGAATATTCGTCGTCACCGGAACCGTCGCCCGCGACGCCGGTCCTGGTCAGGATTTTCGCAATTCCGCGTTTCGCTTTCTAGAAAATTCTCTGTTTCTGAGCTATGATTTAGTTTCCTTGTTCGATTTTGATTCAGTACCAAACAAATGGCAAATCATCTCCAGAATCTAGCTTAGTAGCGACATTATTGAAATTATTAGCATAAGATGGTTCATGTGGATTTCCCCTAATTACAGGCTACTTATATTAGGGGTTTTACAACTCAATTTACCCTTGTTTTTAACCCTAATCAAGCCATGATGACTGCAGCCGATCTCTGGTGACTGCTTACGACTGTTTGAACATTTCGGAAGAAGGCTTCTCTTTGATTAATGTCTCTTAGCTTTCCATTTAAAGTATTTATCTGATATTTCCACACTGTGTCGTTTGAGACGCGACGACATTGTGCTTTAACGAACATTTTACAAGAAGTTCTGTTGTTTTGATTTGCAATGCAGGAGTGACAATTAGTTTCATCATAGCAGGGGCATCTTGTGTGCTCAATGCACTCTGCTATGCTGAACTAGCTTCTCGCTTTCCGGCAGTTGTTGGGGGGGCATATCTTTATACATACTCAGCTTTCAATGAGCTTACAGCTTTTCTTGTGTTTGCTCAGTTGATGCTCGACTACCATATCGGGGCTGCTAGCATAGCTCGTAGCCTAGCGAGCTACGTTGTTACTGTCCTAGAGCTCATTCCCTTCCTCAAGGATAACATTCCTAGCTGGGTTGGGCATGGCGAAGAAGTTTTTGGAGCTTTATCTATTAACGTTTTAGCTCCTATCCTCCTCGTGCTTCTTACCATAGTCTTGTGTCAGGGTGTTGGTGAATCCTCGGTGCTGAATTCAATCATGACAGTGACAAAGGTTGTTGTCTACACATCCTCAAATTTTCTTTTCTTAAGCATTTCGTAAAGATAAGCTAGCTGCAGAAAGCTAAATTGAGTCCTTTCAATTAATAGAATACGAGCTGGCATATTTATGTATGTAACAATGAACGTAACCAGCCTAAGCAGTATCCAATATCTTGTTGAGAATAATTGGAAAGCATCAATGTTGAAATACTTATGCATTTTTAGTAAGTTGAGAGCTGTCATTTGAGTCTGTTGATGGACGAGAACTTCAAAGAAGCTGTTAGCGAAACTCTGGTTCACAACCCGGTCTTCTTTGAGATAAATTTCCTAATTTGGAATTTTATATTGTTTTCGATTTACATTGCTGCTTTAGTATTGTTCTAGCACTGATATGCATGGTCACACAGTAGTTCCTCCGTGCTTGCGAAGACATAATTTGAGATTGAGGTAAATATCTGATTGGCTTTAAGCCTTTAGCAGATGAAGTATAACACCTTGTAATTTCATTCTTTGTAAGCAACTCTATTGATTCCTCATATCGATGTATAGTCTGTTTTGTAGAAATAAGATACAATAACAACCATTATGCACAGAAGAGCACTACATAGTGCTTCTATTTTAACAGATGTATACTCTGCTTCAGTGATGCAGATTTCTGTAGTGCTTCTTCATATTCAATTCTTCATCAAATATGGCAATATGATGGTCCTCACATGATACTTTTTGCAGGTTCTAATTGTTCTTTTTGTCATCATTGTTGGAGCATTTGAGGTTGATGTCTCAAATTGGACTCCTTTTGCACCAAATGGTGTGCAGTCAATATTGACGGGATCAACTGTGGTCTTCTTTTCTTACGTTGGATTTGACGCAGTTGCTAATTCTGCTGAAGAATCGAAGAGACCCCAGGTATGCAAAAGGCAGATAAATTGACGTCGCATTCAATACTTCGAAACTAATTCCTACTGCATCAACTTGATGTTGCAGAGGGACTTACCTCTTGGGATAATTGGTAGCCTCGTGGTCTGTATTGTATTATATGTTGGTGTCTGCTTAGTAATTACTGGAATGGTTCCATACCAATTTCTCGGGGAAGATGCTCCTTTGGCGGAAGCTTTCACTTCGAAGGGATTGAAATACGTCTCTGTGTTAATCAGCTTTGGTGCTGTTGCTGGACTCACAACGACGCTTCTGGTCGGGCTTTATGTTCAGGTGATTTGCTTGTCCACTTTTAACCTCAATGCATGACTTGTCTAAGTCCAGCTATGGCCAACGACTCGTTGCTTGATTGTACTTGGCAGTCACGGTTATATCTTGGGCTCGGAAGGGATGGTTTACTACCGGCCATATTTGCCAAAGTACACCCAACGCGACATACCCCGATCCATTCTCAAATTTGGGTTGGTCTAGTCGCCATCGTCTTGTCTGGACTCCTCAACGTGTCAGTGCTCTCGCATATTCTCTCAGTTGGAACCTTGGTATGATGTGCTCGGACATATATATTTCCTATTTATCATCACAAATTTTAAAAACCGTGTTAACACAGACGGGATTTGTTCCAGACGGGGTACTCTGTCGTTTCAGCATGTGTGGTAACCCTCCGATGGACGGATAAGAGCTCGAGTCAGGTCTCTACCAGGAGGGCTTCTGGGAGGGGAGAAGGCATCATCTGTCTCTGTGCAATTGCAGGATCCGGCTTTGCTGCTGGTGCCCTCTTCCGTTTCCAAGCTTCGTTTGTTTTCATAACTCTAGCTGCTGTCGTTGCAGTCCTGTCTCTCGCAGCTCTCTATCTCCGACAAGTAAGACATTCAATTCCACATACAAAATTTGTTCACTGAAATTCACAAAGCTCACTGGTTGTTTGCAGGTGTATGCAGATCCACCGGGATTCTCGTGCCCCGGTGTTCCTATTGTTCCATGTGTCAGCATTTTCGTCAACATATTTCTGTTTGCTCAGGTATAGTTTTCGGGACCATCCCACTAAAAGTTGCTCGTTGCACGAGCGCATGCTGATTGACGGTCTGTTTTATTACAGCTGCACTACGAAGCGTGGGCAAGATTTATAATTCTGGGCGTCGTTACCGTCGGCATCTACGCGTTTTACGGTCAGTATCACGCAGATCCTCTAAAAGCAAGTGCATCTACTGTTTACCACCGGGCACCTACTGAGGAAACGCCCTAAGCTATTTCCATGACTTCCATGTAAATTCCATGTAATATTTGTACTTGATAATTTATTATTCCATAGAAGATTTTGTATCCAAATAATGCAATAATGTGGAAATCAATGGAGGCTGATTTAGAGGTCTTTTGGGTGTTTTCTCTTTGATTTAAAATGGTGAAAATTAAGTACTTTTTTACCACATTTTCTTCTCTTCACATAAGGTGCTAAGACAATAGTGCAATGTTACACCGAGGCAACCATGCCATGCGAAGACAATTGTGAAACGCATCGAAGAGTTGAGACAATCTTGCAGCATTCCGACGAGGCAACAGTGTAATATCAAAGACAACCAAATATTTTTCTTAAAAAAGGAAAAATGGATATAGAACTAATCTTTCTAAGATTGGGGTGGGGTTATTGGGCTTATAACTTTAACCAAATTAGCTACTATTGCCTATTATCAACTCCTAAAAGTATACTATCATAATGAAATTCAAGACACAAACACTATCTAATACAATCGCTTAAAAGATCCATACAAGCAAATTTAAATTTAATTCTAATACTCAATCTTGATAATCCACATGAACATAGGAAAATTTTATATAAAAATGTAGTAGCCTTCCTAAAACCTAGAAAATATTATGACTTTAAAACACTGTAGTAGCAACAAAACTATCACATGACACCATAGAAATCCAAAACCAAAGAAGATAAAAAGAAAAGCACAGCTACTTAGCCTAGCCTTATATACTGTGATCCATCTCAGCAAAAATATTGAAAAGAAAAGAAGCGGAAAACCTAAACGGGCCGCGTTATTCAAGCAAGGAATGCTCGTAAATGGTTATCCGTTGTGGACGATTCGTCTTGAGTTGTTTTCAGATGGACGGGTCCGTCTGGTGCTGCTCCAGGTTCCTTAAAACAATTCGTGCAAATATTTTTGCTTCGAGTGGAGCGCCGGCTGCTGCTGCTGCCACACGGAGCAGTCGTGAGGCTCCGCTCTTCTGGAGAAGGCTCACATGATGCGTCGCGTTCTTGCTCCCGGGAATCGTGAACTGCAGGTCAAATTTTGTCAAGGTAGGAAAATTGAGAAAATCGAGAATTCGTAGAATGTGTGTATGTGTGTGTATGTGTGCTCGTCTACCTGAAGGAGAGCGAATGCTGCACACGACTTCAGCGTAGGGGAAGGATTTCGCAGCATGGTAACAAATCTTCCGATCTCAGATCCGCTGAGTCACCAACGAAGAAAGATATGTCAGACCAACGATAGGCACGTAGCAGAAAATCTTCACATGATGATATGACCGGTCGCGATAAGGAATGAAGAAACAGAGTGATTGGAAAGAAAACTTTATGTATATGGAATTGAATCTTTTTTTGATAATCTATTCATAGAAATTTTCCAACTATTTGGAGGTACTCTTAAGAATTTTTTCAAACTATATATCTAAATCAAATTCTAATGCATCCACCTGCTATATGCTTATAAGTGTTTAAATAATTGAGCTTAAAATTCAAGAGATATGAAATTAGAAGGGTATATAATGTTGGAAATAGCAAACCATGGTAGGGTTATTTTCCTAAATTTATTGTTACTAATAAGATTACGAAAAGATAAGTTGGGGATGAGAAGACATTGTGTTTATTCTTTACCTGCATCTGAGATGGCCTGCTTCTTGAATGCGAGCCGATTCGGTTATCTGAGTCAGCGCGGCGGGGGCTAAAGAAGCAGCAGCAGCTGAAAATGCTTGAGGGTCGGAGAATGTCGTCACGAAGGCTTCTATGTTTTTCATGGCCATTCTTCTCGAACTATCCAAGTTCGCATTCTTGGAGGCACTTTGTGTCCCTGAGAGGGTAATTTCGTCCGTTCTGCATAAGGAAATCGCAAACGTTTCATGACCTAATTTGCTTCTATAAATCTACACAAAATCGAAAGAGTCTACGAAGAGACAAATCCAGGTGGAAGCGTCGCTACGTACCTTCCATCAAACATGTATGCCAGTGCAAGTGCAGACATGAATCGAGCCATTTTCGATACCGAAGAAGAGCAAAGATAGACGAGAGCAGGAACGCCGCCTTCCTCCACAATGCGCAGAGCATTGCCGGGATTAAAAGCCAGATTCCAAAGAGCTCCCGCAGCGGTCTCGTGCACGTCCTGAGAATTGTACCATGCTAATTCAGTAAGAAGTCGAGGCCACATGATTGTTGTCAATGGTGGCATCATAAGGGATTCGTTTCGGGACATGAATGGTCAAATTAGAGTAGCTACAAACCTAGAATACTTCGATACATATGGAATATGAATTAGCAAAATCTCTGAAGGCGCATGGCCGGTAATTATGAGGATTTCCAAGTGGACATTTGAACTAATGTAAGAGAAGAAACATCGTGAAGATTTAACCAAAGCGTAAAATAGCAGTTTTTTATGATGTCGACGGTGATAGAAGAAAACATTATATTTTCATGCACTATGATGAGAGGTCAATAATCGGGTAATAATAATCGCATGGGAAGTCATCAGAAATTGTTTTCCAAAGGAAGATGCTTAATGGGCTAAGAATTATTGAGCGATATAATCAAGAGTTCAAATGAGAAGAATGGAGAAAGTTATAAGCCTTTAGAGGCACAACCTACTAAATGTTTAAATTGCTCCATTAACTGTTTTTGGTAAACATACCTCAGCATCTGATCGAGCGAGCGCTATTAGTGGAGGTACGCCTCCTTCACGACCAATGGCAATGCTATTACAAAAGTTTAAAAAAAAAATGACGAATAAATTATATGCGAAGAACATATAAGAAATTTAGCTATTTATGATACTTCATTGAACATCTCCATAAAGTAAAAGAGAAAACGACTCTCTGCACAGTAGCTGTTATTGCTGATTCTCACTGTGGACACATTATTATTACGCCTACTCAAATTGAATGGCAGACAAAATAAGTTCATAGATGTTGACTGGCGATATTCCTCTTAAAATGGTCGGAGAAAAAACAAGCAATGATATTATTATCAGAGATTCAGAATCTATTCAAATTCTGCTTGGTCTATGCTCATGACTATTGGGGCAAAAGAGTCATTTTAGCTGTAATTTTATAATTTACAAAAAACCTTTAATGATAACCTGAGTCGGCACTCTTAAATCATTAGAAGCAGAAATATCAATAAAAGAAAATTTTCTGAGCACGTACCTATTTGCTTCTGACACAGACAATCCCCAGAGAGCACCAGCAGCTCTCTCCTGAAGGCCATGAGGAGAGTTCGAACAGGAACTTGCTAGAGCAACCTAAAACCGGACAAGAATTTAATACTCGACTGAGATGAAAAATTGTTTTCCAACTAAATTGTAAGAACCACAATCCCTAGGAAACTATCCTTTCATAGAATACATTAATTCAACAACTTGGGAATTTATATCATGTGCCATTATTACAAATATGGAAAGGTTGCAATTATAAAGAGCTGTATTTGCACAGGCAGGAGCATAAATGGAATGAGACTCCACCAATATAGCATAATGTAAGAAAGTAGTGAAGTATTTTAATTGACTGCTACTTAAAAAAGGCGGGTTAAAAGGTCAGGCACGAATATAGATCCCAACCATGAAAAGTTTATCAAAGTAGGTTAAATTTTCAAGCTCGATTAATTGCCAATTAATGCACGAACTACTAAGTGACACCACAATGAAAATTTTATGGATTTCATATCAACTAGTTGTCACATAATAAATGCGTCATGCCCTAAAAGCATGAATATGGGGTTTCCAGAAATGATTTAACACAGTCATAAGGAAACAGAAAATAGTATAAGTGTCATACCAATGCCTCAACTCCATTGGCTGAAGCAATTGCTTCTCGGTTTCGGTCGTCAAATGATAAGTTCCATAATGCACCAGCAGCTTCTTGCCTAAAAATCACAAATTAAAATATATTAAATGAGGAAAATCACAAATTAATATACCTCGGCTTCTTGCGTATTACATTTCTATACTCTGGGGATTATTATCTAAAAAGGGGAAAAGACGAAAGAGGAAAGATAAGTCCCAGTTCAGAATTTAAGATATATTAGTGTGACCGACCCTTACCTGACACCATCACTTGTAGAGCGAGTAAGTTGCAAAAGAGCATCGAGAGCTCCAGATTCTTGTCCTACTGCAGCATTGTTTCCATTGCTATCGCCATGGGCAGCCAAATTTGCCAATGCCCTAGCTGCCTGGATAATGAGATCATATGATATACGTGAGAAGAAAGCATAAATATCATTTTTCTGTATCGGATGGTGAATGTTAGATGAAGTTACTAAAGTGGCATCTGAAAAACAGTCAAATGACTTCTTGAAGCTAACTCGAGAAAGAGATTACATATTAACTCGAGAATATAGCTTTGGCTAACTAACCAATTAAACAACATCCCACCAACGAGATTTTCAAAGAATGCCAAATAACTATGGGCATTTAATACAACACAATCTCACCTGCTCTTGCACTCCGTCGACCTTGCAATTGCGAGCTAGTGTCACCAAGGAATGTATACCACCGACTGAAGCAACTTCAATGCTGCATTTGTCATCTGCAGCCAAATTCGCCAGTGCACCAGCAGCTCGTTCCTGAAATCAATCAAGTAATCAGCCATAACTTAATTATATTATAGTACAAAGTGGAAATAGGATCAGAAAACGAGTGTGGACCATACCAAGACTCCTTCACCGCCAGTAGACCATGACCACTTGGAGATGAGATCCACTAGAGCTTTTATTCCACCAGCTTCAGCAATGGCACCCTAAATAAAGAAAACTTATATCACAACTTAACAAAGAAAACTAAGAAATTTAAGAAGCAAAATCAAACCCCAAAAAGAACCTTGTATTCTTCACCAACGGAAAGATTCCAAAGCCCTCCTGCAGCCTCTTCAGCAACTAATTTGTTTGCAGACCTTGCAAGATTAACAATCACGCTGATGCCTCCTTCTTCCGCCACAGCTTTCGCAACCTTAGCATTCACTGCTAAGTTTGCTATGGCCTGCACGCAAATCCATTCAAATCAAGCATGAATTTGGCTGACAATATGATAATTCTTGAAGACTCGATGCATTATGCAAAAAAGGAAAATAGAAATCATACCTTAGCAGCTTCCGACTGAAGTCCTTCCCGCCATGACCGGGCAAGGTTGAGGAGAAGGCATATGCCTTCGTCGCGCATAACTGCTTCAGCCCTTCCGGTGTCAATGTTGGTATTCTCATCATCAAGAAAGAAAAATGTTGCAAGAGCTGTGGCTGCCCTTTCCTGAACTTCCTCGTGGGCGCTCTGCATGAAACTAAGCAGTAAACTCGTGCCTTGGTCGAGCCAAAATTCATCCAGACCAGGTAGATTGCTCTCAGAAATACGTAGAAGCGAATAGGAAATGACCCCCTCCAGCCAATTCAAGATCTCGTCTAACTTTTTATCCTTCTTAGAATTCCCCAAGTGCAGAAAGATGTTCTTGTCATCCTTTGGTGTATCGACGAATAAGTTACCTATTCCTTTAAGAATGTCGGTAAAGATAGCCAGCAGCACTTTACCCCTGTGGTTGTTGTTAGAGACAAAGGTCAAATCCCCCTCAAGTGCCTGGCAATTTAGGGCACACAAGACCTTCAAATTGGTCGAGGATGAGAAGAGTCTCGACACTATATTTGGGCTTATATCTGTTCTAGAAACATCTAATCCGATCAGGTGGGGCAGCTTACCCCAGTGCTGTGCTACCAAATTCCACTTTATATTAGTTGTTCCCGCGACAGAAAGGAAGCGAAGCGAAGCAACGTTTCCCAGGGAAGTCTCATCCACCTTTTGGCAATCAATAAAACCAATGTCAGTCAAATTCTGGCAATGCTTTGCTAAAGCATTGATAGCACCGGCATCCACTTCTCGAATACCTGAGATCCCAAGCTTCATCAGCCGTGGGCAACAGATTGCAATTGCTTTCACAGCATCACTGCTGATCTTCTCACAGCAATCCGGCCCAATCTGAATGCACTCTAGTGCTTCATGCCGAGCTGCAAGCACACACAGTGTTGCATCAGTCATGCCCTTGCAATAATCCCCATTGATCTCACGTAAACTCTTGGCTCGAAGGGCTATGATAGCATCAGCAGATTCAGGGCCTCGGAAACGAAGCTTCTGAAGATTCACACACATCGGAGACAGTGATGAGGCGGCAGCAGAATCAAACTTATGCGCCCGAAGGTCCAATTCCTGCCACAAACACGGAGATTTGCCTAGGGTCCACCATGTCCGGCAGGTTGATGACAAACTAGCCCGGTCACGATAGTTTAAGCACGAGAAAAGCTGAATTACTGTATCATCAGGTAATCTAGTCCAATCAAGCACCTCTTTCACATCCAAATTCGATGTCTCTTCAATCTCGGGGATATCCACTCTCTCCTTACCGCTCCTCACAACCTTCCTCCGCACCCTTCTACTCATTCTCGATTCAGCCTCACCACTCGTAAACCATCCACGACACCAAAAAGATCGATATACGAATCTATAACGAAACAACAACAGATTCTACACACCAAATGCTAACATCTAAAGCTCCTTCCCTCTCAATTCCCCTCAAATGTTCCACCAGAAATATCAAGAACAATACAGCATTCCAACAAATCACAATGATCAACCTAAAAAAGACTAAATCTTTCACAAACTACTGATTAAAAAGCAGATACTCAGCAATTAAAAAAAAAAAAAAAACACCCAAATCCTGAAACTAGTTCAATCCAAAAGGTAACCACCAATCAGGAGTGCCCTAATCGTGAACCTAAATCTTCAATCAGCAGCTGAATTTGTTTGTGAATACAAATGCAAGATTGGGTAGGTTAACTGATGCCGTATATCCCCAATCACAAAATGCATCAACGCCACAAAAATAAAGTCAATTCCCTTTTCCTTCAAAACCCTCTTAACGTTCTTGAAAACCATTAAATCTCCGTTCTTGGCATCGAATCTATTCCCTCCTGCAACGAATTGCACCTACAAAAGCTCGTCTAAACCTACACATATGCATATACATGTATAATTATCACAACCTGATGCAGAAAAAGATGCAAATTGGGCCAAGACGAGAGCTTTTTACTGATTATTATTATAATTCAGAGATTCCACACGCAGAGAGAGAAAGATAAAATGGGGTGAGGGTCGGAGATAATTCAAAGATGTGAGAGAAAGCAAAGACGAAAGCCTTTAACCACTCTCTCACTCCTCTCTCTCTCTCTCTCTCTCTCTCTCGATGATGCGTTTGTGTTTGTAGAAAATCTAAAACCAGAAAGGGATGAAAATAAATTTATCTTTTGAGGTGGCATTCACAAAGAGAGAGAGGAGATTAATGTAATCAATGTAATGCCGGTGTGTGTAAGGGTCTCATCATCTCATCTCATCTCATCTCATCTCATCTCATATATATATAGATATAAACACACACACACAACTCATTGGCGTGTGCGTTTTGCTCATGTTTCATGTTTGTGATTTAAGGAACTTTTCCAAGTTTTGATTTTTTTTGGCCCCAAATACGAGAATGGCTTCCTGAGCACAAAATGTAGCATGTGCTCCTTGTAAGAGGGTTGTTTTGGGTAATTAATTAATGATTTATTGTTGTATTTCAATAGTATTTTGATGCTCAAAATTTATTTTGTGTGTTAATCTATAAATATAATTGTTTTTTATAGGACGTAGTAGAAATTATCTGTTTTGATAAAAACCATGTTGAATTCATCCCACGTTTAGGGTGAGGAGAAAGACGTGACGTCGACATGTTTTTGCATGAAAATCAGAGACATTCTTGTGCTCTTACAAACTCGTACGTCTGTCTAGATTTTGTTGAAAGGTAGCCAATTAAATGGATCCTTATAAGAAGATTGTTATGAGTACTTAATGATTTCTCATTGTATTTTAATAGTTTTTTATATTCAAATTTATTATGTGTGTTTATCTATAAAATAACTGTTTTTTTATAAGACGTAGTAGAAATTATCTATTTTGATAAAAACATGTCGAATTCATCCCACTTTTTTAGGGTGAGAGACAAAAAAACTGCAATATTGACATGTTTTACATGAAAGTCAGTAAGATTCCTAAGTTATTATGAGATTGTATTTTTGTCTAGATCTGATTGAAAAGTAGTAAATTAAATGTGTCGCCGAGTGGCAAAATCCATGGTTAGCCATTTGTCAATAGACTTGCCAAACAGCCGGCAAATGAATTCGCCGCTTTTTCAACGGGTCGATTATTATAATTTTGTATCATGCATGAAATAAAACTATATAAAATATTCGTTTTTTAGAAAGCGAATAGAGAAAATATCAATTTTTATAAATTAAACCATTTAAATTATTATAAATTCAAAAGTAGTCATATAACGCATAAAATTACGTAGAGTACAATATATTACTTCACTTCCGCGATTTATATCTGATCCCA
Organism: Salvia sclarea; assembly: GCA_036873715.1. NCBI lineage: Eukaryota > Viridiplantae > Streptophyta > Magnoliopsida > Lamiales > Lamiaceae > Salvia > Salvia sclarea. Next base: position 853,053 of record JAYJMF010000019.1, read on the forward strand.
AAGTATTACTTATTCAAGGGAAAAATTATTTTATTCCAATTATTATTATTATTATTATTATTATTATTATTATTATTATTATTATTATTATTATTATTTGATTGAGTGGGCTTAAAAGGAATTAATTCTCGGGCCCAAGTTACTATATTTTTCACATTCGGAATTTCCCACATAATCGCGGAAAGGGTATTGTGTTAAGCAGAATTTGAGGAAGATTCTTGTTAGGGTTATACCTAAACAAACGATTTTTACGTAAACAAATTCAAATTAGTTGGAATTAAGTCGTCATCATCAGTCAAAATATTTGACATCACTTTTCGATTTCATTCAACTGCAACAACTTGTTCCAAATATTTCTGGTAAGCTTCGCTTTTAAACCTCATGATTTTCCTCTCATCAACGATGAATTCTTTTCCAAATTATTATCAGAATATAGGAAATAATTGGAACATCAAAATCTGGAATTTTCAATCATGCATGTTTTCAATAATTATATTTCTTGAATATGGAGTAACTTTTTGGAATGATCGTTTAAATCAATTTGGAGTTTTCATTGGTAAAAAATTAGTGATTCATTGAGGTTTAAGAAGGGTTTAAGTGATTCTTGAATACCTGCATTTTAAAATACAACTACCTTTAGGGGTTTTTAGATGAAATCTCATGTCTTGATCCGATTTTTCAAATTCTGTGTTGATCGTTTTTAGGCGTAATGTGGTTAATCATCGAGTTCCCTTTTCTTTCTTTCTTTTTTTTTCTTTTTTTAAAGGAAAAGAAATCAATTTCTGTTATGCTATTCAACTACTAATATATACCAATTATACCCTTTTCGGCTTCGAAAAGTTGACGTGGCTCGCTTCATTGCCTTTTTCTGCCTTACAAAACTTTTTTTTTTGTAAATTTCTGTAAAATAATATTGTTAAATACACTGTAGCAATCCGGCGAGCCACGTCAACTTTTCATAGCCGAAAATTGGACAGGGGCGCAATTGATATAAAATCGTGATATTAATTTACTCTATATATAGCCTTATAAACAAATCATTCATTTTTATTGTGTTGCAGGTTCATTGGAAATTTGTGTTTTCATAAGCTCAATGTGATCATCATTCTAAAATGGAGTCCAAGGAATATGGGGATTTTGCAAAATCACTTGAAGATGAGCTCATGAACTACACAACTGATGAAATCCATGGGAATCCTTCGGGTTCCGGGGCCCGTGGGCCCACTGAGGCAGAGCACTCAGATGCAACGGAGTGCTCTAGCTCGTTCGAGGGCTCGGAATCCGAATCCGGAGGTGTCGATGAGGCTGAAGTTGTATCTGATTTTGGTGGTGCTGATAAGAGCTTCTTTACAGAGAGGTATTTCTTTCTTGTCTGTCAAAGTTGAAGCATTTATCTGTTTTTTCGCCTTAAGATGTTTGTAAGTTTGTTGTTCCACATTGATTCGGTAATGATCTCGTCTTCTATATCTAATATATGCTGAAGTCTTCGATGAAGATTCTTTTGTTCACGTGTAATGTACCCAATTATTTGTCGAAGCCACCATTTCTATTCCACGTTGACTTGATAAATCATCTTGTTTTCGACATGTTTGTTTGTTGCTTAGTTATTTAAAGAGCTTATAAGCTCCATCATCTTATAAAATGTTCGTTTCTAAAAGGAACATCTTGTAAGTTGCTAGAATGTTTGGATAAATTGAAATTATAAGCTGTAGAACGATGAAACTCAAAGGATCATAGTAGGGTTAATTTTGCAAATTGTTCGTTGCTTATAAGATTATGAAAAAAGTATGTTTTTCCACATTTTGTGAAACTTAGGAGGAAGCTATCATCTCAGTGGAGGGCATTCATCCATCCTCTCATGTGGCGTTGCAAATGGGCCGAGCTGCAGATGAAGAAGTTGAAGGAACAAGCTCACGTGTATGGCCGGAAACTCGAGGGATACAATCGGGGAAACGTGATGCAATCTGGGAAATCTGCTAGTGGAGTGGTGTGGAGGAAGAGGAGACGAAGAGATGAAGCAGCAAACGACGTCGCAAGCTACATGTCTCGCCACAACCTGTTCTCTTACTATGGTGCAATAGTCTTTCGTTTTAAACTCTTGTTTGCTTTTGTCTAGTGTCAATTGGGAGTTTAATGAAGTTGCATTTTTTGCAGAGCATAGGAGGTATATAAAAGAGATTGCTCACAATGTTGTGAAGAATCATGGTGAGAAAAACATCCCTTTTTGTTTCTGAATCAATCTTGAGAGTTACTTTTGTTTCGATAAAGAAAATGGCTAGATAAATCACGAACTATGCTCCATTTTGCTGTTTGGAACTCAATATGAGTATGGCATTAAGGGGAAAGATCGACCTTACTTATAGTAGGAAAGTAGGTCGAGTCGAAAGTTGAAAGCAACTAACGAATCCTGAGAAGAGATTTTCGAGTTTCAAGACTTTTTCTTGCCAAAAACAGAATGTCATCAGTACAATTAATTTATAATGGGCTTCGGTGTTCTTGAACAGATGCGCGCGAGGGAGGCAAGAGCGATGTGGAGTCGGGGAACGAGGAGGCGGGAGATTGTGACAAGGAGCTGGAAGCCACTCTTCAAAAGCTTGAAGCTCTGCATTCGAGGGTGGTTAAGCTAAAGAGCCGAGTAGGCAAGCTAGTAGTGGAGGAGGAAGATGATCCGAGCTCGCCTGTTTCGTCGAACTCGCCTCCGACTCCTTCCACAGAACACCGTGTGTCGGCGGGGACTTACATTGCATCACAGCTTCTAGCAGACTACAATTTGGGCGGCGTGCTTTTGCCCGGGGGCACCGGCCCTAGTCGTGGAGAGGTTGCTCCTCGTTCAACCGGCCAAATCCACTCGGGTCTAACTATTACTGCACATGCTTATCAAATTGTGAGTTTTTCTCCCACCTAATCTCATAACTTAAGACGAATTATGATATATGATTAGGGATGTGAGATGGAGACGCCTACTTGGTTTTCGTGCCAGCCAGTTCGAATTTGGACTATTCGATTACGGGTGATCTGGGATGAAATTTTTTCGGTCTATTCGGGCCAACTCATGAATTTCATGCTAGAATGACATCCTAATGATCACGACAACGAGTGCAGGAAGACGAAGATGGAGACGATGTGTTGATCGACAACCATAGGGTGAGTGAGGAGTTGCGTTATTTTGAGGAAGTGAAGACTCATTCGGTCGAGAGGCCTTGGATCGTGGTCAGGCATTTCGCTGGCACGAGCCACAGCCACGTGGAGCCGCCTCAGCCTCCACGGGCACAGGCTCGTTCGAATTTGAATCTCACCAACGCCGCTAGAAGTAATGCTCATAACAAGCGTGGGAGAAGAAAATAAATGTTGATAAATAGGGAAACCAATTAAAATGTGGATATGGATTTCCTTTGTTTTTTTGTACATTCTTCCTTGGCTCCATTCATTATTAGTATTTAGTATATACATTGTAAATTGCAAAAAATCTCAAGAGTACTTTGACATTGTTTTTGGAGGAATTGTATAGTCTTTTGCTTGGTATATTAACTTACTCTTTTCGAAGTTTTGAATTATGATTGCTAGAAATGAATAAATGAGATTGTGATATAATAATTGAAGAACAAAATTGTGATATTTTATCATATAAATTTGCATGCATGGAATTATGTATTAATACTTGGTTTTATTGTTACAGGCAGCAACTTAAATTTTCTTTTTCAGAAAATGCTAAAAGATTGAATTTTTTGTATTTTTTGGAAATGCAGGATAGTTAGTGAAAAACGCTGCAGCAATATCAGAAACAATTTCACACATACAACAAATTACCCAGAAAAAGAAAAGAAAAAAAAAATAACAAACAAACACAACTTCTTATTCACTTGTTCTGCAACTACTTCCTCGTAACTAAAAAAATTCAAGACAAAACTTTAGTATCAATTTCCCTAAAAAATCAGTTACAATATATTTCCAACAAAAAACTTACTTGGTGTGAGATCTTCATGTACATATGCAACTGATCCAACACCAAATGTGTGACTTCCCAAAATGGATGGCTCTTGTCTCCAGCAACCACCATCAAAATCTTGTTATTCACCTCAAACGCGCTATAGCAGATCTTGTTCGTAACCACCTTGCGCCCTACTGCCTCTCTACCTCGTCTTCTTACCACATTCTCAGCCCCGGGGATGTCCTTGGCATGAACGTGAGCAAACAGCAACGAATCCAGCATGGTCTCGTTGGCCTCGTAAGGCATGCTCTCGATCAATATCTCAGCCTCCTCCGTGCACCCGGCTCTTCCCAAGTGATCGACCAAACAGCCATAATGCTTCAGTTTAGGGTTGAGTCGCAACTCTCCCATTTTGATGAACCATCGTATCCCTTCCTCTACTAAACCATCGTAGCTACAAGCTGACAAGACGCCGTCAAAGGTGGTCTCGTTTGGGCTGAGCCCGTTTCCCCTCATATCTTCAAACACTTGCAGTGCCTCTCTGCCACGCCCGTTGAGTGCCAAACCGTTGATGAAAGCAGTCCACGTGCACGCATCTCTTGCTCGAACCTCGTTAAAGACTTCCCTCGCTTTCTGAGTTTCCCCACAATTAGCATACATTTCCACCACTGCTGTGGAAACTTTTGCGTCTCCGTCCAACTTTTTCTTCTTCACGAATTCATACACCCGATTCCCCAAATTCAGAGCACCCAATTCCGCAATAGCTGGAAGAACACCAAGAATCATAACTTTGTCGGGCTCAAACACTTTGCTTTCGAGGAATTGCTGGAACAGCAGTAATGCTTTGTGGTATCCTTTCTTCTTACAATATCCACCGATCATTGCGCTCCAAGAACTCAATCCCCTGTCGGGCATCATATCAAACAACCGCCTAGCATGATCCACGTCGCCTATGCTACTATAACCGTGAATCATAGTCGTCCACGACACGACATCTTTCTCTGGCATTGCATCAAACATCACCTTCGCCAATTTCATATCCCCCAACTTCACATACCCATCAATCATCACATTCCAAGAAACCACATCTTTCTCTGGCATGGCATCGAACAACATCTTGGCTAATGCCATCTTCCCCAACTTCAAAAACCCGTTGATCATCGTATTCCAAGACACCACATCTTTCTTTGGCATGGCGTCGAACAACTTCATGGCTGATTGCATATCCTCTAACTTCACATACCCGTCAATCAAAGTATTCCAAGACACCAAATTTTTCTCCGGCATGGTATAAAACAACCTCTTGGCCGATCCAATATCCCCCGCCATCATGTACCCTTTAATCAAAGTATTCCTAGACACCACATCTTTCTCTGGCATCCTATCAAACAACATTTTCGCCAATCTCATCTCCCTCGACTTCACATAACCATTGATCATAGTGCTCCACGACACCACATTTTTGTTCGGCATCACATCAAACAACACCTTAGCCGATTTCATATCACCTAACTTCACATACCCACCAATCAAACTATTCCAGGAAGCCACATTCTTCTCCGGCATTGCATCAAACAACATCTTCGCCAATCTCATGTTCCCCGACTTGACATAGCCATCAATCATAGTGGTCCAAGACACAACATTTTTCTCTGGCATGACATCAAACAACGCCTCGGCTGATCTCATGTCCCCTAACTTCACATACCCATTTATCATAGTATTCCAAGTAGTCACATTTTTCTCCGGCATGGCATCAAACAACATCTTAGCTGTTTTCATCTGCCCTAACTTCGCATAACCATTGATCATAGTGCTCCAAGCAACCACATTTTTCTCCGGCATGGCATCAAATAACTTGTCAGCTGATCTCATATTTCCCATCTTCACATAAGCATGGATCATAATGCTCCACGACATCTCATTTTTCTCCGGCATGGCATCAAACAACTTCTCCGCTGCTGTAGTATCACCCAACTTCACATACCCTCCAATCAAAGTATTCCAAGTCACCACATCCTTTTCCGGCATTGCATCAAAATACGCCCTAGCCGATCTCATTTGCCCTAACTCCACATGCCCCTTAATCATGGTGGTCCAAGACACCACATCCTTCTCCGGCATGGCATCAAACAACAACTTTGCCGATCTCATATCCCTAAACTTCACATACCCTTTAATTAAACTATTCCACAAATCCACATCTTTCTCCGGCATGGCATAAAACAACATCTCAGCCGATCTCATCTCCCCCGACTTCACATACACCTCAATCATCGCCTTCCACGACGACAAATCCATCTCCGGCATGGAATCGAAAACCCCCTTCGCGGAACCCATATCTCGACACCTGATATACCCATACATGAGCGCATTCCACGACGCGGAGCTCCTCTCAGACATTTCATCGAACACCTTCCTAGCAGAACCTATTTGCCCCAATTTCACATACATGTCAACCAACGCATCCCCAACGTATAAATTCGAGCTAAACCCGTATCTCAGCACGTGCGCGTGCACTTCCATCCCTTCCCAAATCGATGAATTCAAGCTGCAACACTTGGTGAGAATGGTGAAAGTGTAATTATCCGGTACAAATCCTTCCTCCCTCTTGAGACAATCGTAGAGATAAAATGCATCGGAGAACTGACGGGAAGAGAGGTGGGACTTCATCATCGCGTTGCAAAGGGGAACATCGGGTCGTTGGGGCAATTGATCGAACAGTTGGCGCGCATGAAGACTGCCGTTGCGCGGATCAGCTAAAGAGAGGTTGGAAATGAACATTGTGACGAGATTCAGGTTGTATTCGAGGGCGTGGCGGAGCATGAAGGCGTGGATTTGGAGGAGGGTGGCCATGCGGTGGCATTTTCTTTGAAGGAGGAAGAAACATTGCTTCTCTCTCGGGCCCCATGGAGAAGTTGCTTCCATTTCTAACTGCTACATTTCGATTTTTGGGGTCGAATTATATTTAGTGCATTTTAATAGTTTTAAATTTGGGTTAATTATTACATTACACCCTAAATTATTTTGGCACTAATCAATTACACCCTGAATTATAGAAAATATTTCAAACTATTGATTTGTATTGATTGTACACCCGAGGTGCCTTTTTGTGCATTTTTGTGCTTCGAAAAAAGTTGACGTGCCTCACAAATTATCATCACGTATTAATAATGTTTTTAAATACTTATATAGTTATTTGTACCTTACTTAACCGAGGTAATTCAGCAAACCACATTAACTTTATGAAGTCGAAAAATAAACAAAAGGTATAATTGTTACAAAATCCAAAAAATAGATGGGAGATCCAATTGTTACAAAATATACAAAATTTCGAATAGGAAATTTTTATAACCTTATGACCATATCCGAGCTGACCGAAAAATCCGAAATATTCGACAAAAAATCACAACTAATTTTTTAATTATTAAATAAAATATTATACGTCTGTGTGTTGTGTATTTTTTTTCTCACTAAAATAGACTTAGAATTAGTGTAGAAATATAAAAATAAAATATTATAATTTTTTCAAACTTTTTGAATTTCTTAAAAGATCAATCAGTACCAGATATTCGATTTTTTTTAAAAAAGATAGTAACTCCTTTTCGATACAACAAAATCCAAACTAAATTAAATATTTTGATTTGATTACATTTTTGTACAATTATTCGAATTTCAAATATTCCCATCTCCAAACTAAAAAAAAATGAGTTTTTATTAAATTGATTATTTACTAGATTACCTAGTAAATATTCATCATTTGTTGTCTAAACTACTCTAATTCCCTTCATCGTATTTATTATAAATAAGCCACTCATATCAACCAACACAATCAAAATAGGAAGTGAAAAGGCCGTCATCAATAATCCTTCAAGAGAAGAGACCATAAGAAATGAATAATTGAATAAAAGATATCCACACACAAATTTATGACAGCACCTGTTCCACACAATGAGAGATGGTGCGCACAAGTTCTGTAAAATGTTTATCATAATTGACATTTAGTCAAAAAAGATAAGAATAATAATAATAGTAATATTGGGGTGACACATCACGCAAGCGACCCGGTCAGCTTTCGAGTCTAGAACTGGCTTAGGATGGCACGGGGATCGTCACCACGTCTTCAAGAGCAGCAAAATCTTGTTTTGTTGCAACGACCTGAATGCAAGATGGCAAGTTCCCCGACCGATTCATCTTCATCCTAGGGTCTCTCCCTCAGCTCTATCTCCTCAACCTATGGGATGTCGTCTCCTGCACATCGTGAAACCCAAACAGCAATGTAATACACCGGATATGTTGATCCCAAACGCAAGCAACATCGTTATTTTTCCTAGATCACAAGGGGATTGGTCCGTCTCTTTTTCCACCCCCGGCTTTGTAATTTGTAAACAGAGAACAGTTGTATAATGGAGACAACTGATAGTAGGATCGATCTCATGGAGAATATAGAAATCAGTTTCTCTAATTGTGAAGGTCGAAGGGCTAATTAAAGAGTAAAGAATGAAAACACCTTCGCAAAAGCTACTAACATATCCCACGACATTCATAGCAGAAGCCTAAGATAGTGGAAGTATGGACTGCTACCTCTTTGGCCGATTACGGTCTTGGTCATAGTCCATTACTCCACCAAGTTCAGAAAAGTTCTCGTCATGCCCTCGGTAGTCAATGTCTGCCTGCTTACAGTTTGTAACTTCTGCCACAATGTAAGTAAGACAGCATCGACCAACATATCCAGAGCTTGTATACAACTACTTTAAATAATAGAATTAAACAAGTTGTATACAAGATATAACGTGCAAGCCCAAGCTCATTTATGCATTTGAATGACTAAAACACTTTGCTAAGGGCTAACATCCTTTGAAGTCTTATAGTGAAAGATGCAAGTAATTGCTCTTATCAACTGTTTATGCTAAAAAGCCCGAGACAGAAGCAACTGGCAATCTATTGGTTCCAGGTTATCATATTATCAGTCGGTCACCCCTATTGGGAAGTTGGACACAAAGCATTTAATTTACAAACTCCAGTGTAAAACAACAGCACTTTACCCCAAGCCCCAAGCACAAAAGATAGATTCAAAATAGGAATTTTAAGCATTTTGTCATAAACTATGAAGTATGAAGGAAACAACATCATGAAACACAGAACAGTGCTCTCTTTACGAAGAAAGGTTACTCTAACTGACCTTCATAGATAGTGTCTTCTTCACTTCTTCTACTCTCTCATCCGTCTCCTTCTTGTGCTTCTTGTCCATCTCACCCATAGTGTCTGCCCATTTGATCTTCTCTTGAATTGAGACAAGAAGATTGTCTGATGTGGTAAGCCTAAATAATAAGCAACGGATATTTAAAAACACACTTTTGAATATCAAGATTACAAAACAAACAGTTTCAGTCAAAACTAGTAAACAGTTGTCAAGGAAAAATCAGCTTTAAACATTCAATCTCCCAGGGAGAAACATTTACCAATTCGCTAGAATGTCAATCATGCTGCCTAATTGCCCAGGTCTGATATCCCTCCCAGCTGCAAATTGCACCTACAAGCCCATTGAAAAATTGATGATTTACCAATACACCAGACAACCTTTAAGCTACCAGAGGCATAAATCTACGTATGTTATTAGACTAAGACCTCAAAGCATCTTCGTAATTGATCCAGCTTTCCTCTAACTATCCCCTGCCATGAGAGAGAGCACCAAGAAAATCATCAATGAATTTTCATCTCACCAACTTCACACTGAAGACCACAAGCTAGGTGTGTGCTATTTAACCAGGCAGCACAAAGAAACTCACAAAGCAAAAAGAAAGATGGCTAAAAGTGTGGAGGGGCATTCTCCAACAAAAGTAAACAAAAATGGAGTGACCTCCAATTATAAAAATAATGTTGGCAGTGAGTTCATATCAGAAATGAAGTGTCATTAATTGTTAAACATTTTCTTTTAAGCAGAAAGCATAAACACTTACCACATACATACAATCATTGATGATGAAATCCTCCAACTCACGAACATTTGAAACATCTAACTCCTGCATCAATGTATCATATGGCAATACCTAGGGAAAGGCCGAGATCAGAGATTCAAGCAATACTCAGGTAACAAATATCTACAACTAAATAGAAGTATGTGATACTCTTGTACACACATTCAGAGAAAGGATGACAAGCTACCTTGTCTGTCTCAGCCAGAGTAAGCACGGTTAGCTGCTTCAGCTTGAGAACTTGATCAGGAACCAATTGTGGAAGACGGCCAGCAACATCTGCCTCGTGACATTAAAAAGTAAAACTGATAAGGAAAGAGAACTCCATATATACATACTGTAGAAGGAGCAATTTATAGTCTAAACACCAAAATATCAAACTTATGATGATATCTAATAATATCTAATAGTCCAGAGAAGTTTAGCCAGGAAACAGGCGATTAGATGTGCTCTACCATAGACAATATAGCACAATAACTCAGTAAAGAAAACAACACAATGGGAGATCATGCAATTTGGTGAAACCTATACTCATGGCAAATTGGTTATATGAGAAGATTGAGTCTTACTCTTATATTCACTCCATGTACCATGTGCAAACATGCGAAGCAAATCAAGAAAGGCACTATTCTCGGTTCCTTCAAGCTGCATACATATACACATCAATTAAGAACTTTAAAGTAAAACAAGCTCAAGATGGGTATTAGCAATATAGCGTAAACAAAAGCATGAGCAAACATGACACGAGTCAAATCAATAAGTCATTAAAACATCAGTTGGAGATTTTTGTTAGTCCTAGTCTCCTAGACACGGTGATGTGACAATTCCATTCTTCCTCCAGCTCTATGTATTATTAGAGGGGATACAGAATTTGCTTGAGAAAAGACTGTCTCGCCTCACCATCTAACCGTGCCTCCAGAAACACACACCAACATATCACTCTTTACAACCAAGACCTCTCCCCCATACAAAATAAATAAATAAAAGAAAACTCATAAAAGTTCTACCAGATCATATCTCTTAAAAACCACAGTTTATACTGCATTATAATCAGCAAGCAAAAACCCATTGCATTGTCCAAACTCTGCAAACGATCAAAATTTCTCCATCGTTCTTATATAAAAAATAAATGCCTCTTTGACTTACCATATTTTTATCATATAAGTGCCCTAATTATTCATCTCCTTTCTATCAACTCAGTAAAATCAGAGGAAATTCCACATGAACAAAAGGTAAAGTACAGCAAATTACCAGAAAAAACTTGAAAAACAAACACATATTCTTATTCTGAAACTACTTCCTAATCAGACGAAACAAACCATGAATTCCACTTAACCCAAATCATCCTAAGTGAAACCTTTCTAACCTAACTAACACAACTAAATAAATTTTCAAATGAAACTTAAAAGCACCACTAATCCTAAAAGCAGCTCTAAATACCTCGAGAATACTAGGAACTGCGAGAATCTCGGAGAAAGCAAAGAGGGAGGGGTGCGAAGTGGCCTTAACGACGACGTTTGCTAGTGCCGAACCCTTCAGAGTCGAAGCCTTCTTCACAAAATAGTCTATGTGCTCCGCCTGCCTCTCTTCAATGTCCATTTCTTCAAATTCTATTGATTCAACAAAATTATGAAATCACGAAGAACAACACGCCTGGATTGCTTCTTCACGCGAATTATGAACAGCAGAATGGTGAAAACAATGAGAATCTAGGGTTTGAGTGATCGAAGTTTAGGGTTTGGGAATTTGGAGAGGGCTTTTCTGGATTTCGAGTCCCCCCCACCCCCCCTTTCTGGTAGAATGCAGTGGTTTTGTTTTTCTGCTTTTGGTGTTGCAGTAATATTACTTACTACTCCTATTTGTTACTACAAATCTATACTTCTATACTACTAATATAAAAGCTCAATTGTTGGATGCATAGAAATGGCGCCCAAAACTTTTTTGTCAATAAGAAAATGGAAAAGAAATTCTGAATGCTTTAAAGTGTCTTTTTAACAGCTGTAATTGTTGTTGGATACTGCTAATCACAAGACTTTGATGCATCCAAAAATCTGCAGAAAAAGAAAATGTTTGATGGTTAATACTCAAGAAGAATTGGGCCCCAAGAAACTGTTTCACCTATTAATACAAATATACTTCACAATGTCATGAAGGAGTCATTTTTATTTATCTCTAGGAAGAGGGAGAAGATGCTGTGAAAAGGAAAGGAGTGCCTCAAGACACATCAAATTATTTCCTAGAAATAGTTTTCTAGGAAAGTAAAAATAGAATAGATGTATATTCTGTAAGAGATCAAATGTAGCGACTTAAATTTCAAAATTATAAGAGAATGGTATTTTCTATAAAAAAAAATCCATGTAGTATACCTTCTTCTGTATTGTGTATTCTATTCTCGCGACCCTCCTAACATATCCACAATCAAACTCAAGTCTTTTCATCTAAAATATACCAACAATCACCCTCTATCCAGATTTTCAACGAAAATTAGTGTACAAGTTCTGATCTGTGATATTGCTGAAAATAAAAATCTTTGTTAGTTGGGATTGATTAGAAAGAAATAGGTTATATGCGAAGAAAAAATGGTTTACCTATTTGGTTTTCTTCTGCGCCATCTTTGGGAAGGTAGTGAAGGAAATATTCACCAAATTTCTGCATAGAACCATGCCTTTGTTGTGAAATCGACTTATTAGCTAAAGATAATCGGTGAAGATGAAAGAAATTTTCTGTCTGAATAGTCGTGTGGGTGATATTCTCAGAAGCCGGAGACGATAATTTGTCGGAGAAGACCATCTCCAACCCTACTGTAAAACTTATTTTACAGTAGCAAATCTTCTCCAATCCTACTGTAAACTCAAACTAAAAATAAGTATTTGGTACCTTTCTCTCTCCTCTTGACTCATATTTGCGTCCGCACTGTTCACCATACGCAAACCACTTTTTCACTTTTGAAAATTGCACATTGATCCTTCTATTATGATGTGTTTTGGTTTTGGTAGTGATTAAATTTGCAGAGAAGGAATGGAGAATGAAGAAGATGAAGAACAGCGGTAGAAGATGAAGAACAATGGCTTTCATGAATTAAAGAATATAGGGCTTTTTTACTTTTTATGTTATTTTCTATAGTGGGCTTTAACTGAAAATGGGCTAAACATAATTATTAGTTTGAGATGATTTGTTGTATATTTATCTATTGCTTATATCTTATGAATTGTATTTTGCACAATAGTTAAATTGTGTTTAGTTTATTCCGAATCTATTACTTATATATTTTATGAATTGATTTTTACACAATAGCTATATTATTTTATTATTTGTTAGTTTATTCCGTTTAATATGTTTTAATGTAATTTTAATGTAACTGTAACATATTTAATAAGACGTTGAGGAGGGCGTCGACTTCTCTGGCGAAGAAGCATACACGAGCGAAGATTATTTGAAGAAATTGTGGTGTAGGATTCTGATTTTATACAAACTATTCTCGGAATTGGGATTGAACTTCGTCTTAGTTAAATTATTTGAAGTAGAATTTTAATTTGGGGGGCTATGATGGCACAATAGTATCTTTGTATAATATTAGTGTTTGTGTTCTCGAAACAAAGTTATTAGGTTGACATAATGTTGGAGAGAAGGTGCTAATACCTCGATTATAAATAACATCTCCAGATTCAAGATTACCGTTTAAATTTCAACATCGACAGTTTCCGTTGGTTGTAACTTATGCAATGATAATTAATAAAATTCAAGATCGATCTTTTTCAAATGTTGGTTTGTACTTAAGAAAACCAATATTTAGTTATACTTAGTTATATGTTGTTATTACTATCGTTGTGGTCTCAAAAGTTTGCATTGTGAGGAGAAGGATGGGGGTTGATCTACATCGACCAAGAATGTAGCGTATAAGGGAATGTTTAGTAATGTTTAATTTACTTTGTAAATGTAACTACTTATTTATATATTAAATTATAATTTTATTTTTTACATTGGTTAGTTTTGATATTATTATTATTATTATATCACTTTTTTATATTGTAATGTATAAATTTTTAGTGTATGGACCCTTGCATCGCACGGGATATTGTACTAGTATAGATGAAGATGATACACTTTCACAAATAGTAAAATAAATAAACCCTTCTTCAAAAAAATAAAAAATAAAAATAAATACATTATATAAGTCCAAAATAAGATATTTTTATAATATTTGCTAAAGTGCTTTCCCCAAAAAAGGAAGCTCGTGTGCGTCATCTAGGAACACTTGTAACTCGACTTTCTATAAACCCGAAAAGTTATGGCAATAAACATGTTCAATCGCGCGTTATGGCCGAAAAAAGTTAGATTTCAAGGCCCCGACTCAAAAAGTTGTCTACACTCTACATCATTGTCGTAATCGTCTGAATAAGCTTTCCAACAATGTATAGAACGTTGCTAGCATGCCACAAACGAATGAGACATGACCAAAAAACTATAAGGTACATGGTGGGTTACGTGCTGCGGTTGGAAAGGTCAACTTTCAAGACTAATGTACTTCCCAATTTGCCAAATTGCATAGGCAAAAGTAGTAGCCATCTGAACCTCCTTTCTAATAGTATACGGACTGTCGTGAAAAGAGCACAAACGAATAAGATATGACAAAAGAAATTGGCGTGTGCTCCGGTTACTCCTTACCGGAACATTATTTTGGCCATATCTGATTCGCCATATGTCGTCTTATGGCCCTTAACACGTTTCAGGATCTTTATTCATAGTCCTAAGGCTTGAGATGGTCATCACTTTACAAACAAAATTACAACACTACTTTCTAAATATACGTACATAAATGAATTGAATCATTAATTCCGAGATAGACACAAATAAAATTTGTTTTAAAACTTTAACTAATTCATTTCAAACCTATTTTATATATATCACATATCAATTTGAAGACAATGTTTTAATCTTCTATTTACTATGAATATTGCATATATCTTTATAATAAAATCATACTATATTGAAAATAAAATAAAACATGGGAAATTAGGATAATTTATTGCAAAAGGCGTAACATAATTATATTTGTATATGTCCATAAATAAATAATTACTCATCTATAAACATTTATTAATTAATAGATAATAAACTTTTAAAAACTAATATTGTATGGGTTAAAAAGATCTAAAATGAACCATTATAGTTTTCTTTATCTCAATTGAACTAAAAATTATTGCAATTGAAAATAACGTAACTTTTCAAAACTACCATAATTTAGTTGTTATCTAGAAAAATAGAAAATAAAAGCAAAAGATATATTATAAAGTAAAATACAATTAAAATCGAAAAAGAAATAAAAATAACTATATAAAAATAAAAAACAACTACTCCTATATAAAAAAAAAATTTAAAAACTTTTAAACCATCGTAATTTTCGGTTTCTAAAGTTGTAGTATCATGTTTCATGTATATAAATATTTAATTTGTAAATTTTAAAATTGTAGGTATTTTATATAAATTTCTAAAATAATGATAAAAAATTATATATATAATCATAATAATTATCTTACACTATATATGTCTAATAAATATTGTACTATTCAAATAAGTATGCATTTATTTTATAGTTGTAGCATGTGAAATCAATGATCAAGACTAAGCAATATATTTGTGA
>JAYJMF010000019.1:868696-896310 GCA_036873715.1 Salvia sclarea
TCCTCGAACATTTTAAGGGAGAGGATTGTCATCTTCTACTAACAATTGTTTAAATTACACGTTTATGATTGTACCATATATAAGATTAAATTTAATCATTGGATACTAATTACTTTACCTTCTTCTAAATCAATATTAAATGGATCAATAATAATTATTTTTCGAATGGAAATTTTACAATTTGGATCTTGTGGATGGTTCTGTTGATTGCCTCCGAGAAGATGAATTGTTCTCTACAATACTTTGACATGAAGGCACATTAATACGCGCAAATTTCGGAAGTTGAGGATTCAAATCATCTGTAATATAAAATTCACCAATATGTTAAATTACATTATACTCCCTCCGGTCTTTTTAATATGGCACCTACCTTTCCCGCTCTTCTCTGACATAATTTTTTCTCTCTCGCTCACTCCGGTCGCCGCCCCCACTCCCTCTCTATTTTCTCTCAGATTTTCCTTTCTCTTTGTCTCTCGCTCTCACTCCCTTCGTCGCTCCCTTCTCTCACAAATCCTAATTTGGACAATTGTCAATTATCTGGACAATTTCAAGCCTATCTGTGCACCCTCGATGATGACGAAACCTAATCTGTGTGGTAGGAGATGGTGTTCGTCTACTCCCCTATTTGAATTTTTTTAATTTCATTTGGATATATGCTTGCTACATTGTATGAGGATTCTTTTATTTTTTTGGTATAATTATATGGATGGGGAGAAAAGAATGTATATCACAATACTATATAATTAATATGCATTGTAAGACATGCGTATTATCATTTTTAATAAGCAATAGTTTTTGAAGATTTACACAAAATGATATGAAGTTACCTTGGCTTGATATAATTTTTCTTTTGCTCTTCTTCCCAATCGTAGTGGACTTAGTTATCTTTCTAATCTTGGTAACTCTTGCTCTCTGTGTCAAAGAATAATGGCAGGTTGATGCTCTTTGTTGCTTTTGATGATGTGGTGAATTCTAGAAAGTTGAATAATTAATATATTTATTGTCTATTATTATTGCTAATTATAGTTATTGTTATAATTATAATTTAAAACTACGTATGACTATTGAAATTCTAGGTCCATCTAATAGTAATGAATAATTAATATATTTATTATTTATTATCTATTATTATTATTGTTAATTATAGTTATTATTATAATTATAATTTAAAACATGATTATTGAAATTCTATGATGTTTTGGAGGGAAATATTCGATATAGGATTCCTTTTTAGTATATTATATATTATATAGTTGTAGCCGCGCGAGAGAAGAAGAAGGTCAAAAGACCATTTTATCCCTGCCTCCCAATCTTAGATTACCATCATTTCTCCTCCCAAAATCTCACATCATTTCTATTGTTTTTCCCTCGCTTTGCTGTGAATTTTAATGGCGAAACCCTCGGCTGATTGGAAGAGCAATAGATCGGCGGTTCAAGCCACCAATGACGACGCCTCCGCTAGCAAGCTGTATGCTCCTTCGCTTTCCTCTTACGCGTTTCTCTTTCCATTTTTGCTACTCCAGATGTTAAAATTTATTCGTTATTAGTCGCACCTATATTGTTTTTGTTCGTTTTGGGCGCTCATGGAAACCACAGTTGCTACCTCGTTGATTGCACGGGGATGGGGGGTGCTTATTTTAAATTGGGAGGGAAAAAACAGGAGTTTACGATTTCCCCCCTTTTTTCATTCAAGTTTGATGGGTATGATATCTTATTTAATTTTCCAAGGGCACATGATGATTGCTATTCACCTATCTCTGGTATAATTGAAGCAATTTAGTTTTTGATTTGGACTTGTTTGGTCAAAGATTGGTCCAATTATAAGTTGATGCTAGAAGACAAGTTGGTGTAGCTATGTAGCCCGCTCGTTTTAAGGGTTAATAACTTGGGGGTGGGGGGTGACTCATGTGTATAAAGGTGAGGGATACCACTGAGCTACGAGGCCGGTTTAGTCGCGCGTGTAACTTAGCTGGTTGTTGTGATCTGTAGTCTCCGAACTTCCCCTGGGGTAGTAGGAGCACACGCTAGTGTATTATTCTGTCTCGTTATTCCCTTAGGTGCATCATTCCTCACTCGTTTGACATTCTTTCACCATAATTTAACTGGTGCTGGTGATCTGTACTCTTCGAACTTCTCCTGGTAGTAGGAGTTTGAATCCAAACTGAATTGTAATATTGTCTTTTTAATTGTCACTTGTTTTTATACTCTTTCACCATGATTGAATGTCTCTTTTGGCTGCTTTCCTCTGCTAATGCTATCTAATATCTGTAACAAGGTCTTGCGTCAAAAAGGGATACATGAAAGATGACTACGTTCATTTGTTCGTTAAAAGGCCAGTCAGGAGATCCCCTATAATAAACCGTGGTATGGTTTGAGTTTACCTTATACTTCCTACTTTTTCACACCTATTACAATTTACATTGTATTTTGCTTTCCATGATTTTGTCTGCAACTTTTTATGCATTAGGGTACTTTGCTCGTTATTCAGCACTCCGGAAGCTTCTCTATGAGTTCCTTGACTGCAAGATAAATGGGGAAGAGAAAGGCAAGAAGCAAATATTGTCCCTTGGGGCTGGCTTCGATACTACATTTTTTCAGTTGCAGGTGCTTGAGTTTTCATGTGAGATATTATTTATTTCTTTCTACCAATTAATTTGGAAGGATCCTTCCAGAATATGATTTCTTTTACTTTTGACATATATTGGTTCGTCTTTGCTGTGTTTCTTGATACGCCAAGTGATGCTTTAGTGTTTTGTGGTGCATCATTGCTAATAATTTAATTATATCTCAAATACAGTTGATTGGCACAACTTTTCCATTGAACCATTTCTCTTTTCTTACAGGATGAAGGAAATATGTCCCATCTATATGTGGAATTAGATTTCAAGGAGGTAGAGATTTCTTGTTCTCCCCTCCCCTCCTCTCCCCATATTCTTTTTGAGTTGAACATTAGCGGACTTATCTCTGGAAGATCCACTTTTCTTGAGATTTGAATTGTTTTACCACCCTTCATGATTTATTAATTATAACAGAGATGAAATCAATCTCTTAAAACTCTTAACGTTTAGTTTTATCTGGCAGCACTCTGTTCTCATATCGTGGTGCTACATTTATTAGGTGACAAGTAAGAAAGCTGCTATCATTGAAAACACTGCTGAGCTGAGAGGCAAAGTTGGTGAAGCTGCATTGATCAATCAAGGTATTAGAATATTTTGCAATACATCGACCTTAACTAATTTAGAGTTCATGAAACAACTAATAGTCCTTCCCTGCTTTGTCCCATAAAATAGCCGAAAAGATCTGCACCAGTAGTTTGTTATGAGAACTGTACAAGAATAGTGCAAGCATTTATATATTTTATAAATCATGAGACTCTGGTTAACAATATGCTTTCTTTTTCTCCCTTATCAGTTTTCTATTTTTGGCATGAGGTACCTTCTAGCTTTGCTTGAAAATGCAATATTGTCCTCCTTTGAGAACCTGTGCTCTATTATAGTGTTGGTGGATGCTGGGGCAACGGGTGATACTTCTCTAGTGCTTTTTGAAACTTTTCGGTCAACTGCTGCTCAAGTTTTATAGATATATCTTGGATTTTCTGGTATTTGTTAGCTGTAGTTTGTTTGTTTAGGAGCCACAAAATGATTCTGTACTTTCTTAAGATATGAACTAAGATTATCGTCAAGATAGGAGACTCCTAGAGTTGTTTTACATGATTTAGATGACTAGTCTGGGAAGTTAAAAGTTTGACCATCTTATTTCATACCTATACTGTTTAAGGCAATTTTTTGGAGGCTTGGATAAACGGGCCTCTTTGAGTGAATCTCTATCTTTCCAACTTTCAACTATTCGGGCACAGGATCCATTTTATTTACAATAATATTTGTGCACCCAGGTCACTTAGTTAATGACTGAATATGTCACACTTTTTTGTTTCATATATATCATCAGTGTCGTGTGCTAATTTTGGTACTGATTGAGAAGATTGTACATGGTCATATTTTCTTTTTCTTCTAATCATTGAACTTGTTCAGAGATAGGGGAAGTGATTGGAGAGCACTACAAACTCCTCCCTGTTGACTTGCGCGATATAAAACAACTTGACGATATAATATCTTTGGCTGATATGGATCCTAGGTATGTATATAGTCTGACAATTATTTTCATTCATGGCAGTTTGCATACACTCCTGACTCCCCATTAACCATATAGGGAAAACCTGAAAATTCAGCCTTTTAGTTCTAATGCCATCTTCAGTTTGCCAACTTTTATAATTGCAGAATGTGTTCTTATATACTTGGATCCAGAATCAAGCCGTGCTGTTGTTCGATGGGCTTCTAGAACATTCTCTACAGCGACATTTTTCTTATATGAGCAGGTTGTGAGATTTTTTTTTTTTTTAAATCTTGGATATTGCTATATTTTATTATTATTTAATATATTAAACTTGCTTTGCTTTGTCCTCATATTTTGTAATATTCTCATGTCTTCGGTAATTTGATCAATTATGCTGCTATGGCCTGACAAAATGTTTGGCCTGCCAACAGATTCATCCTGATGATGCTTTTGGCCAACAGATGATTAGGAACCTGGAGGTAGTGTTTCATTATCTTGTAATACTATCCACCCTTTGTCATGGCAACATCTTGTTATCCATTTTAACTATGCTACTATTATTTCCATTTTATATTTTCAAGAGTCTATCCTTGAATTTATTACTGTTTTTGTGGAATTTAACAATCTCACACTCACGGGACTAATTTTTTCAGACATTAGCAATATTATATTTTTTTCTGTTCGAAAGTAAAATGAGACAGGTACAAGATATTGTGAATATCATGACACTTAATTGAGATAATTTTTTGCATCTCAGAGTCGAGGATGCGGATTATTAGGCCTTTATGATACACCGACTTTGCAGGCGAAGGAAAAACTTTTTCTTGATCAAGGATGGCAGGTATTCTCTCATTATGTTCTGGGTCCGAAATCATATATGATGTTAAGAAACTGCCTCTCCTGCTATGCAGATTAAGGCTCTTCATGAAGCATTTTTCCAGAAGTTACGATGCATTTATTATTTTATCACCCAATTTGAAACATATTTGGACCTCATTCTATTTGATTTAACTTCTTACATTGTTAATGCAAAGTTAAAGAAACCATAGCTTAATTGTTTTCTCAATTATCTGGAACATTTGAACTATGAAAAGCACATCGGGCTCCTTTGTTTGGCGGAAAAGTAAAGTTAATTGGGAAAGTGATTTCTAGGAAAATGAGTCTCATTACTCTGTTTTGAAAATTCCGAAAAAAATGTTAGGATTAATAATAATAATAATAATAATAATAATAATAATAATAAACTTAAAATATTTTTTTCTTGAAATAAGTTATTACTTGAAAAAACAATATTAATTAAACTCTATTGGACAGACATGGCTGTTTTATGTTTTTTTTTCCCTCCATTTTCTTGCTTAGACATTTCATGTTTATTTCTTTATATTTTGGAATTATTTTGTTGGTCTCTTCTTTCTTCTTTGTAAAATTAGGATGCTTTCTGTTTATCTATATCTTATGCATCTGTTGGTTGAGGTTGTATAGAGAGCTGTTGCTTGGGACATGCTGAAAGTTTACAGCACATTTATTGATGCCCAGGAAAGACGCAGGTATATATTGCCTGATCTAAACTTGGATTTTTGTATCAAATAGAACTTATGCAAGATTATTTTTGCTGCATCATTTGTAGCACGGTTAGATTTCTTCAAGACAAATTGGCATTTTCGCGTATTTTAATAAGTTTAGGTCGATAAGCTTTCTACTTTTTTACTGTTCTAATTTAACTTGCAAGCTATTTCTTAATTCATTCAATAATCATGTTGCCTGGACAATGCATAAACCGTATTAAGTTACGTCCCATAGCAAATTTGGCATTCTCTTCTCATACCTCAGACGTGCCACCCCCATCACCACCTCCATATCCATCCCCGAGTAATCAACAGTCCCAACCTAACCCCAAACCTGATTTTGCTATGCTGCATTTTAGTTAGAGTTCTTTTAGGAGGAGAATAGATGTGTATCCTGAGTGTGGCGATAGGCAAGTTGACAAAAGAAGAAACAATAGGGGCTGCAGAAAGCCAGAAATGGCTGTACATGAAGGTGCATCTTTCTTTTGCTTTTTCTAGTTAATGAATCCGGACATCCACCCTTTTTGAGGCCTAGCTACGAATATTCACCACTCACCACCTTCAGCACTCCTCCCTTCCCACAAAGTCCCTGGAATTAGTAGTACTGATTGGTGAAAAAGTATCAGTTAATCCTGGGAGATTCACAGCCTTTTCCCCTTCTGTTTTGAAAGTTTTGAATATTAGAAAGTGCCTTCTTAAATCTTAAAGGTTCAGTGCTTTTACAGATCCATGTTTTACTTTCTAACTGTTCATCTTTTTTATTGTTACTTTCTGTGATGCTTGGATCCAACAATGGTTCTTTTAATAATCCTTATCTTCTACCTGGAATAGGATTGAACGGTTGGAATTGTTCGATGAGTTTGAAGAGTGGTACATGATGCAGGCAAGCATCTTATTACTTTTCTACTATGTCAGAAATTGCTCCTACGTCAGAAATTTTGTCTTTTGAAAATAGTACTGGTATTTATGCTATCCCCTTATTTTAGACATATTTTTAGAATAGTTATAATATTTTTTGCTCTAGAAATACAATTGTAGTCTGAAACCTGCATCTAGGGTCTGTAATGTCTCAGCAGGCGGCGTTTATTTTCTACTAATTCACACACTGATATTTTCCAACAAGCCAACTACTGGATCTCTAGTTTCTGCTTCTCTTTTCTTTTTAAAAATAATAAATCTTGGCTAAGCTGTTGGTATATATTATTGCAAAGGTCTGAAGATCACGTTCAATGAAATGCCTTCAAGATATCGTGAAGAATATATACTTGTTCATAAAAAAATATTTGTAATTGTAAAATTTGCTTATTGCAGGAGCATTATTGTGTGACTTGTGCAATCAATGATGCAATGGTATGTTTGCCTTTCCTCGGAGATATGATTCCTTAACCTGTTAAGTTGTGCATGACGCTCGGTGGATGTAATGTATAATTTTGGTGCTTACAGGGTATATTCAAAGAATTTGGTTTCCCCGACGAGGAGCATGCCGCAGGTTCCCCTACAACTTCCACAACCACACCCTCTCAGTGAAAATACGCGACTCATCGATCATTTGGATAAGAGGTCATCATATATTTCTTCCTAGTAGAGTTTCTATAATGTGTGGATCCATTTTATCTTTGTAATTTGACAGTGGCTGCAATATTCTTTTATCTAGATGTTTGCCAAAAGATTACATTGTAGGGACCCCCCACCCCACCCCACCTACCCCAACCCCCCACTTAGGTCATGTTTGTGTCAATCCACAGGACCAGAATCGTCTCTGTGGGAAAAGGAATTTTTGCATAGTTGATTCCTCTAAATTTTATTTCCTTGACCTATTCATTTTTTTCTTAAAAAAGAATCTATATTTATGTGTTCCATGTCACTTTCGGTAGGGAACTTTTCTTTTTTCTACTATTTGCATTTTGTTGTAATAGAATTGGTATTGATTAATACATGCTATGCTAATCCACTGTGTGCTACAGGGATAATGGAACATCTCAAGCTGAGTAGGGGCCAGGTTTATCATTATTTCAAGCATTTTTTTCAATTAATAAAATTCGTAACATAAAAGCTGCCTCACGGAGTCACGGTGAGACTCGAACTTGAGACCTTTGATCTCATGCATTAACCACTATACTATTAGGCCAACATACATGCATAATTAATTCCAAGTAGTTTTTCATGTCTGGCAATGTGGCTATGCACAAATATATGTTAGAATTTTTCCAGAAAATATTAATATATGTTTGAATTTTTGCTTACCAACTTTTCGTCGAATACACTTGACTAGAATAGGCTAGATAGCTTGTTGGAACTTGAATGGTTGTATCCTCTTCTCAAAGAAAATACTCTCCGTTGCATAATAAGCGTCTCTTGACATCACATTAGACATACTTAGGGGTAGCATGGTACAACATACCTTACCAAAATTGTCATATCTTATACCTTATCGAAACCTTCACTATGAAAATTCTTATACCGTTATAGTACCGGACCTTTAGGCATATTGTGGTTCAGTATACTGGAAATTCAGTATGGAATCCAATACATACTGAAACTATGCCGTGATTTCGGTATACCTTACCGAAGAATACCGCAAGAGATGCAATATTACTCTCGATACCCTTAGTTATGCATTGAAAGTTGAAAATGTAGTATGATAAGGGAAAAACACTAAAGTGGGATTTTTGCAGTGTTTACTGCGGAAGTCCGGAATGAGACACTTATTTAGATTTTAGATACAAAATTCTATTCAAAATGGGACATTTATGAAGTGGAGGGAACATAATTGTGGAAAATATGATTTTCCTTTTTAAAATTTTAATACTTTGGGATGAAGCAAAATGATGATTTGTCTGATTGGAATCCATTAGTGTATTCAGTGGTGAGCAATGAGAGCCCCCAAGAATTGCATAGAAATGAAAATTGAATGAAAAGAAACAAGATGATGATATTGGTGGAGGCAGGGCCCTTTGCTGCACCATTTGGGGTTAGGAATAAATGAATGGTGACAGGTGGGGAAAAAGTAGAATAAGTTCCTCTTTTCTTCCTACCCTTTAGCAATATTTATGATCCTATCCCTGTAGGCATCATGCAGTATAGTTAAAACACATGTGACAAATAATTTGCAGGGTAAATTCCTCCTAAAACTGCATATGAGATGATATAATAAGTTACTCAGTTTCACCAAAAATAAGAGACCAAACAAAACATTGCATTCATCTAGTATAGCTTCAACATCTATTCTACTACAGTTGCTATCCAAATTGTAGTTGAACTTTCATGGCATTTGAAATTTGTACTCCCAAGTTTATTTTAAAGAGAGAAAGAGAGAGTGGGCACTCAGGTGGATTATGGATTAATTGAGGTGGAATTTTTTCTACACCAATAATTTGGCAAGGTGACTCATTATTTGTCACAAATTATGTGACATGATATTTTGTGGAAAATACTGGAAGATGGAGGATTATTTTTAGAAAACTTAAGTTGATGATATTTGTGAAAAAATGTTGAAGATGGAGGTCTTTTTTAGAAAGCTGGAGTTAGAAACACTCTTTTGAGAAAAAAAAAGCTAAAAATATTGGGATATAAAATATAATTAATCCTAATTATAAGTAAATCTAATTGTAGGTGGTCCAAGGAGAAGTTGTGTGGAAAAGAAAATTTCTTGCACAAACTTCAACCTTTTACTTCCACCACCCCTAGGTTGTTTTTTTATATCTTCTATCCCAATAAAGAAAAAGAGGAATCAATACATTGGAACATTAAAAGGATCAATTTTCCTGGGCTCTATGGTTGAAATTATTTGGAAGATTATATTAATGGTTGGAATCCTCATCTTCAACATGAATATAAAATCCTTCAACTCAATATATTAATATGTCAGCAATAAGATATTAAGATATGCTATTAAAAGAGTAAATCAAGAATTTTGTCAATGTAATATCAGCTATAACCAAAAAGATCCAACAATTAAAAAACAAAACAGTCATTGTGTGGTTGCTAGTGATTGACTTTAGTTATGCTTCTGAATAATAATGTTATAGAAATGTAAATATTCTACTAATTCTATTAATTATTCATTGATCTTGGGAATCTATTCTCCACAAAACTCAAACATTTTATTGACCATTGCTTTGAATATGCCTCTCTTTTTTTTGGAGACATCAAAAGGTTCACAAATGGTGAAGGGGTTTTGATCAAAAGAAAGACTTTATCTACTAAAGAGCCCCCACTGTAATATATCTTTTACTTGTGTTTCATGGGCATTACTTAACCTTTCTTTAAGTCTACTTTTGAGGATTTTGTTATTTTTCTTTTTATCATTGTTGATAAACGTAAAACATTGCATATATCATGACAAAAACTTTACTTAATTTACTTGAAATGTAAGACTACATTATTTGATGTATACCATGTTATTATGGCAATTATTGGATTGAAAAATAGTGCGATCTGATTATATTTACCTAAGTATATCTAAAGCACCAAATTCACACACACACACACACACACAAATTATATATAATCCTAAGTGACTATATGATTATAGCTGTTAAGGCCTATGAAAATAGTGTTTCTTTACATACACTGACAACACTGACAAGGAAAATCTATGTTTCAATTATACACTAATCCCTCATAATTGCAATTATGAACAATAATTAAAAATTTGGGACCACGATCATTATCATTCACGGGGACCAACCCCATCTCTCAAATTCCACATTTAATTCGAGAAAATGATTTAAACGCAGATAAAGTGTAAGTGGCAACTGCCAAATCCACTATTTTTTGAGGAAATATGTTGTTATTAATTAAAAAATAAAAAGAGTATAAAACATAGGAGGGAGTATTATCTTCAAAACAATTCTCCCAAATTAGTGACTAACATCTTCATATAGGGAGTATTATATATTTAATCTGGTTTATACATCATATATCCGACTATCCGTTGCATTTGAATTCCCAACAAATTAGTGACTAACATCTTCAAAAAACTCAAATAATCAATTTCATAATTTAGAACGACAAATAGAATAAAACTATTTGAAACAAGCTCAGAACTGTATTATTGGGTGATTTAATAGGTTATGTATATTTATCGCTCATGTTATGCCATTTTCAACCTTTTGTAGTTTTTAATAATTTTTTATATTATCAAAATAATAAAATTAACAATATGACACCATGCACACAAAAAAAACTGTTACAGAGGATCAACATTTTACATTTACCGCCGGTAATTCTCACGTCTTCGACATTTTAACGAAAAGAGAGTTTTTCACACTTCTGCATGGAGCGAGTTTTGAATCTTTTTTTAAAAATATAGTAATAATTTATTTAAACACCAGAAAACTGAAGTAGTTAAGTTCAGCTGCAGTGTGTGTGAACTGTGTGAAAAAAAAAACCAGACATTCCGCCATTAACAAAACTCCAGAGAAAAAAAAAAAAAAAAAAATGGGGTGCACGCCGTCGAAACTCGACAGCGATGACACTGTGCGGCGGTGCAAGGACCGCCGCCGCCTCATGAAGGAGGCTGTCTTCTCCCGCCACCACCTCGCCGCCGCGCATTCCGACTACTGCCGCGCCCTAATCTCGACCGGCTCCGCCCTAGTCTCCTTCGCCTCCGGCGAGCCTCTCTCCGTCTCCGACCACTCCCCCGCCGCCGCTGCTACACCGCCTTCTCCTTCGCCTTCTCCTCCGCCGCCAATGTCCGCCGCCACCTCGCGCCAGCACAGGCCTCCGCGGCGGCGGAAGCAGCAGATCAAACTGCCTCACATTCTCTCCGATTCGAGCTTCACTTCCTCTCCGCCGCCGAATCACGATTTCTTCACCAACAACGCGAGATCGAATTCGACTTACGCAACCACTCCTTCGCAGGCTTCCTCGATATGGAATTGGGAGAATCTCTACCCTCCGCCGTCGCCGCCGGACTCCGAATTCTTCGACCACCTCAACCCTAGCGGAATTCCAGCCAACGACAACGACGGCGATTCGTCCTCTTCCTCCTCCGACGATAACAGAGCTTCAGCATTTTCCCCCAATTCGAATCAAAATCCACACAGCAAGCAGTTTGATGACCTGGAATCGAATTCCTCGCCGCATTCACGTCGATCGGAAATCAATCAAACGAGGAATCGGAAATTTGATGATCTAGAATCAAATTACTCGTCAAATTCACGTCGATCAGGAATCAATCAACCGAGGAAATTTGATGATCTAGAATCAAATTACTCGACGCATTCACGTCGCTCAGGAATCAATCAACCGAGAAATTTTGATGATCTAGAATCAAATTACTCGACGCATTCACGTCGATCGGGAACCAATCAACCGAGAACATTTGATGACCCAGAATCAAATTACTCGGCGTATTCAGGAATCAATCAAAGGAGAAATTTCTCGAAGAAGATCGGCGGCGAGGAGACCGAGAGGGAGGAAATTGAGTGCAGCGAGTGGGGAGATCACGATCACGATCACTACAGCAGCAGCTCTAGCGATGAGGGGGAGTTGCAGTCGAGATCCGATTACGGAGTGAGAAACGAGATGAACTCCAAATATTCGAGTAAATTGGAGAAGATTTCATCAGATGATGATGATGCGAAGCAAGGTGCGAATTCGGAGACGAGGATTGTGGTGAGGCACAGAAATTTGGTGGAGATTGTTGCAGCTCTCATGGAGAATTTCAACAAGGCTGCCACCGCCGGCGAGCAGGTGTCGGAGATGCTGGAGGCCGGCCGCGATCAGCTCGATCGGAGCTTCAAGCTGTTGAGAAGTGAGTGAAATATGGTCGTTAAATGGGCTAATTTCCTGTAAATACACGAACTTTAACACTCATTCTGAACGAAAAAATACACTAACTTAAAGGCCGTTTATTTTTTCATAGACTAAAACGACGCCGTTTTGAAATCAAATTTCCCCCAAAACTCGTAGGAGCGTGTCATATTAATTAGTCGGGTCATAGTCATATTCGACCTTACTTGAAAATATTTGCCGTGCGCAAAGTCAGACGATCCTTAAATTTGTGTAATTTTTTGGCCGAAAAAGAAAAGTTGGTATGCAATTTCAGAAATAGTGCAATCGAGTTTGGATATTCCTCTGTTTCTCATATTCCAATTGATTGTTGAATTTTGATTGAATTGATCATTTTGCAGAGAGAGTCTACCATTCTAGTGGAATGTTGAGCAACTTGAGCTCAAGCTGGACCTCAAAGCCTCCACTGAGAGTCAAATACCGGTTCGAGCCCACCTCGGTCGAGCAGCCCGGTGGCCCCAAGAGCTTGTGTTCGACGTTGGAGCGCCTCTTGGCGTGGGAGAAGAAGCTCTATCAAGAAGTAAAGGTAGTGATAGACTTTATCCATGGTGTCTAGTTTCTCGAATTGATACTCGTTTTCATTGACCTCGTTGGTTTGCTGATCGCGGTCACAGGCTCGAGAGGGAGTGAAAATCGAGCACGAGAAGAAGCTATCGGTGCTGCAAGGGCAGGAGTACCGCGGTGAGGAGGAGGCGAAACTCGACAAGACAAAGGCCTCAATCAAGAGGCTGCAGTCCCTAATGGTGGTGACATCTCAGGCTGTTTCGGCTACGTCTTCCGCCATCGTCGGGCTACGTGATTCCGACCTTATCCCACAGCTCGTCGAGCTTTGCCATGGGTGAGCACTCTCCCACAAGCATCAATCATTTTTTACCTTTACAAAGATATGCAAAACTTCGTTTAATTTGATCAATTTTGATGAGGGATTTTGCTAGTAACGCATTGATAATCTCCTATATTTGAATGACCCTTGTGGTAAAGTCCATCATCGAGCATTTTTCGCTTCGGTTAAGGATTACGAGTGTGTTTTCTTTGATGGAAAATGGTGGAAAACGAATATTTTCCACTATTTTTCACCATTTTCACGTATTCTATAGCTTGATCGATCTCCTCTATTTGAATGACCCTTTTTTACCTTACTAGTATATAGATTCTTGCATTATCGAGCCTTTCGTGCTACGATTAAGGATTAAGGGTGTGTTGTCTTTGATGAAAATGGTGGAAAACGAACATTTTCCACTATTTTCCACCCTTTTCACATATTCTGAAGTGTAAATAATTTTCCTTGATTAGGATGGAAAGTTTTCCTTGAGCCGCCCCCTTTCCCCTCGTTTTCACTCCAATTTGACCGCAATTTGCAGATTCATGTACATGTGGAGGTCGATGAACCGGTCCCACGCGCTGCAGAACGACGTCGTGCAGCAGGTCAAAGGCCTCGTCCACCGCGCCTCGAAGGGGGAGCCGACCTCCGACCCGCACAGGCAGGCCACGGCCGATCTCGAGTCGGCCGTGTCCGCTTGGCACTCGACCTTCTGCCGCGTGATCAAGTTCCAGCGCCTCTTCGCCCGCGCCCTCCACGGCTGGTTCAAGCTCACGCTCCTCCCCGTCCACAACGGGCCGGCCAGCCAGGAGCTCCCCGAGGTGCTCGCCTTCTTCGACGAGTGGAAGCTCTCCCTCGAGCGCGTCCCCGACACCGTCGCCTCCGAGGCCATCATAAGCTTCAACAACGTGGTGCACTCGATCCACGCGAAGCAAACAGAGGAGGCGAAGGTCAAGAAACGGGCCGGGGCCGCCTCGAGGGAGCTCGAGAGGAAGG
Source organism: Salvia sclarea (assembly GCA_036873715.1). Taxonomy (NCBI): domain Eukaryota; kingdom Viridiplantae; phylum Streptophyta; class Magnoliopsida; order Lamiales; family Lamiaceae; genus Salvia; species Salvia sclarea. Next base: position 882,989 of record JAYJMF010000019.1, read on the forward strand.
CCTCGGCCATCCGGAACCTCGAGAGGAAGTACTACAACTCCTACTCCATGGTGGGCGTCGGGCCCCCCGACACAGGGCCCGACAGCGGGCAAATGCTCGACGCGAGGGACCCGTTGGCGGAGAAGAAAGCAGAGCTCGCCACGTACCGGAGGCGGGTGGAAGATGAGATGATCAAACACGCCAAGGCGGTCGAGGTGACGAGAGCTATGACGTTGAATAACATCCAAACGGGGCTACCCGGAGTCTTTCAGGCCATGACGAGCTTCTCGGCTATGATGGCCGAGGCTCTCGACTCCGTGTGCACCCGTTCTTACGCAATTTAGTTGGTAAAACGCTCTAAATGGGAGCTTTCTCCTTCGGGATTTTTTTTATATCTCAATTTTGTATTTTATATCTCAATTTTGTAAACACAAATTACTGTATTTAATTTAATAAACACGTAATTGGGTACAAAACTATTTGTTGGGTTGCAATCTCCATTCATTGCTTCAAATTAATCTGAGTATGATAGAATATTCATATAATAATCTTAACCCAAACACACTAATAACTCTATTTAAAGACCTTAGTAAGCTTGAGGCCCAAACACAAAAGCCCAATTTATTACTTTACTCCAACTCTAAATAAATAAAAGAAAATAAAAGTTTAGAATTTAGAATTTTTATTATTATTATTATTTCATTAAATACATGTCGTGAATTGCACGAGCCCGGAATCAAGGTTCAATAATACGAAGTGCGATTTTTATTATAATATATACTATATGATTATTTTTTGTCCACACATTCTTTGTCTGAACTTGCAATATACATGTTTAATTTCCATCTTATATTAGAAAGTCAAAACTCATAATTATGTGCTAATCATATACAAGTAGCTGTCAGTGTCAAACGAAGCAGCTAATTAAGCTACGCTAAGCTGTCATTATAATTACTGGCTTATCCGTCTGAATCTCCACACTTCCATCGTAGAAACCAATATTAATTTCTCGTACCTAACGTTAATATATATTTGTTGTTAGGGATATGCATCAACCAAATCGAACCGAAAAATCGAAAAACCGATAAATTAAATCTATGTATTTTGCATCGGTTCGATTACGGTTTTAGGGTCAAATGGTTCGGTCAACAATCGAATCGACCGAAACATGCGATATATTTATATTAAAATATATAATATTTGTTTAACTAATTAAGGTAATGCTTGAAATTAGGATATATAAAAAGCAATTTTATTTTTTCAAATAAATACCATTCTTATGGAGAGAACATGGAGACCATTATTCGATCACGAAGAGTCTACAATAAATGCATCACTTTTCGGTTCATCAAATTCTGGTTATGTTAGTTGGACCGAACCGACCGATGCACACCCTTTACTTATAATGCATATAAAAAGGAAATGAATCAAAACACCAATCCATATCCATCACCCCCAACATTTCCAAACTCACTAGAGCCAGCACAGATGGAGAGAACGAGCCAAGACAAAATCGACGAGAACGCAGTCGAAGTCCCGGACGACGACAGAAACAAGAAGAAGAAGGGCAGAGACGGCGACGACGAAGAGGAGCCGATGACGGTGGAGCGGATATTCGAGATGAAGGAGGAGGTGTTGCCGTGGCGGCGGCAGCTGACGGCGAGGGCGTTCGCGGTGAGCTTCCTTCTGTCGATCATGTTCTCATTCATCGTGATGAAGCTCAACCTCACCACCGGAATCATACCTTCCTTGAACGTCGCCGCCGGCCTCCTCGGCTTCTTCTTCCTCAAGCTCTTCACCAAGCTCCTCGACGCCGCCGGCCTCCTCCGCCAGCCCTTCACGCGCCAGGAGAACACCGTCATTCAGACGTGCGTCGTCGCCGCCTCCGGCATCGCCTTCAGCGGTAATAATTACTTTATTCCAATTTTAACCTTCTCCTAAATAACCGCGCCCCAAGAGAATTTGGAGGGAAAGCACTATTTTGTAAGTGTGTATTATATACTCCCTCCGTCCCGGTCTAGTTGTTACGTTTCTTTTCGACGCGGAGTTTTATGAGAGCTGAAAAGTAAACGTAACAACTTCGTTGGGACAACCCGAAAAGGTAACAATTAGACTGGGACGGAGAGAGTATATATTAGTACAAAATTGATTTTGAATTTCAAGAATAGTTTAAAAACTTATATATATATATATTGGTTTTATGTATTGGGAATAAGATAAGAATCTTTTTTCACATGAAATTCTTTAAAATGGTGATAAAAAATAGGGTTATTCTTAATTTTAGCCCCCCAACATTATTGATATTTTAGTGTGAATTTACAATTATTGCAAATATAGCTCAAATTCAAATTCCACCCAACAAGAGCCAGCTTAAGTGTACCGCTGGAAGCTGTTTTGGTATCTTGAAAATGTCATAATAAATATGAAATTGTTCTTTGACGTTATTTTGATTTATTTATTTATTAAGATGTCAAATCAGCTTTCGAAGATGTACGTAAGCTTATTTATTTTTACTAGTATAAATTTTTTTAATTTAGATTTCAATACCTTTAATTAATTACGTGTGTCACGCATACCATCCTACTAGTACTTGAAAATACTTAATTTACATGAACCCTAAACAATTTTAAGATGAAATATTGGCAAATTGGTTTATGTATGTAGGAGGATTTGGGAGCTATTTGTTTGCAATGAGTGAACTCATCGTCCATCAATCGGATCCGGGCTCGTCGGATTACAAGAATCCGAAGCTCGGGTGGATGATGGGGTTTCTCTTCGTGGTTAGCTTCCTCGGCCTCTTCTGTCTCGTGCCTCTCCGAAAGGTGATATTCACAAACCAACTCACGATTATTAGAAGGGCGTTTACTATTCAGAATTGACAATATACGTTACTCCCTCGATCCGTCCCTCAATTGTTGGTGCACATTCCTTTTTGGGATGTCCCACCATCTTGGTGCATTTCTTTTTTTGAACATTTTTACCACACACACAACTTTAAATATAACTTATACTACTTTTTCAACTTATACTACTTTTTAACACATTCCTTTATACAACTTATACTACTTTTTCAACTCTCCTTAATTCCCGCGTCAAAAAGAAGTGCACCAACAATTGAGGGACGGGAGGAGTATTATAGTATAGGATCGATCATGTTAGATAGATAAAAATATTATTGACTAAACCATTGTTTAATGGTTGCGTTGCAGATGATGATCATCGACTTCAAATTGACATACCCAAGTGGGACAGCTACTGCACATCTCATCAACAGCTTCCACACCCCTCAAGGAGCCAAACTAGCAAAGTATATATATATATATTAAATTTGTTTTGATTAATTTGTGTCACACTTCAAATTCACCATTCCATATATACATATAAATTAATATTTTGGTTGTGTAGGAAACAAGTGAGAGAATTGGGGAAATTCTTCTCCTTGAGCTTCTTGTGGAGTTTCTTCCAATGGTTCTTCACTACCGGCGATGATTGTGGATTCCAAAAATTCCCCACATTTGGGCTCAAAGCATTGGATCACAAGTTAGTCTCCAAAAACTTAACTAATTTATAATCCATATATATATATATATAGGGATGTGATACTGTGAAAACTGCGAATAATGCACAAACACATAGAATTCATGAACAACCAGTGACGGAGCCAGGTCTTTTAACTTATATATATTCTTGTTGGATTAATTAATGTAGGTTCTACTTCGATTTCTCAGCTACTTACATTGGAGTGGGCATGATTTGTCCCCATATAGTAAACATATCCCTTCTCATTGGAGGCATTCTTTCTTGGGGCATCATGTGGCCTCTCATCCAAACAAGAAAAGGCCATTGGTACTCCGCCGAGCTCGACCCATCGGACATCCGCGCGCTCAAAGGCTATCAGGTGCTCTCTCGTATACAATTCGCCACGAGCATTTACTATTAGGCTCCGTTCTCTTTGATGGAAAAATGAGGCAAAAGAGAACATTCACCTTCTAAATTTTTCATTATTTTCCACCTCCTTATCTATACAAAAAAAAGAGTTTTATTCTTTCTTCATCCTCCTTTTCACTCCAATCGAAGGATAATATTCACTCCTTGCAAGTGAGATAATATTATCCTTCCATTTGAGTGAAAAGAAGGAGGAAGAAACAGTAAAACTCCTTTTTAAAGGGCAAATATTCTCTTTTCCCTGATTTTTCCATAATAAATTTTTCATCAAAGAGAACGGAGCCTTAAGGATTAATCTAAGAGGATGTTCTCTTTAATTGCAAATTTATCATTAGAAAACGAGAGATAAGAGATGATGATACAATTTGATCAATGGAGCATTTACTTTGAGCGATAAGATTGTTGACAAAACAGAAGATTGAGTATTTGAAGTAAAATATGGCCGAAAACATTCAAAATGAATCAAAGTTAAATGGTAAATTGGCTTATAGATTATTTTTGTCTATCCATCATATGTCACAATAGGTCTTCATCGCCATCGCTCTAATTCTCGGCGACGGTCTCTACAACTTCGGCAAAGTCCTGAGCCAGACGATCGTCGGCATGGCCGCGTTGATCAAGCAACGGCGCAACACCCCTCTCCCCGTCGACACCTCCCCGCCGGCGGCGAAGACCGCCCGCCTCTCCTTCGACGACGAGCGCCGCACGGCGCTCTTCCTCAAGGACCAGATCCCGACGCCCCTCGCCGTCGGGGGGTACGTGGCCGTCGCGGCCATCTCCACCGCGACGCTCCCCCACATCTTCACCCATCTCCGGTGGTACCACATCGTGGTCATCTACGCCGCCGCCCCTGTCCTCGCCTTCTGCAACGCGTTCGGGGCCGGCCTCACCGACTGGTCCCTCGCCTCCGCCTACGGCAAGCTGGCCATCTTCACGGTCGGGGCGTGGGCGGGGGCGTCCCACGGCGGGGCCCTCGCGGGGTTGGCCGCGTGCGGCGTCATGATGAACATCGTCTCCACGGCCTCCGACCTCATGCAAGACTTCAAGACGGGCTACATGACCCTCGCCTCGCCCCGTGCCATGTTCGTCAGCCAGGCCGTCGGCACGGCCATGGGCTGCGTGATCTCGCCGTGCGTATTCTGGATTTTCTACAAGGCCTTCCCCCTCGGCGACCCCAATAGCGAGTACCCGGCGCCCTTCGCCATCATCTACTACGAGATGGCCAAGCTCGGGGTCGAGGGCTTCTCCAAGCTGCCCCACAACTGCCTCAATCTATGCTACGGCTTCTTCGCGGCGGCCATCGCGATCAACTTGGTTCGAGATGCCGTGGGCAAGAAGAGGGCTCGGTTCATCCCTTTGCCGATGGCGATGGCGATCCCCTTCTATCTAGGGTCGTATTTCGCAATAGACATGTGCATCGGGAGCTTGATTTTGTTCGTGTGGCAGAAGCGGGATCGGGCCGGGGCGGATGCGCTCGCGCCGGCGGTGGCGTCGGGGCTTATATGTGGAGATGGGTTGTGGGCCCTACCTAATTCGATTCTTGCTCTGGTTGGAGTGGAGCCACCCATATGTATGAAGTTCCTCTCCAAGGGTGACAACAAAAGGGTTGATGGGTTTTTGGGATCTTAAAATTATATAATAGTAGTAATAAACTGAAAATATATATATGAAAACCAAAATGGATTTTAATAGGGTAAATCATTAATTGTAGAAGTACACTACATGCTGAGATTCTTGATCTAATTTCTAGAGGTTAAAATGCATCAAAACAACAGCTCAAGCCTCACAGCAAACTACACAATGTATCAACTACAAAATACATTAGCAAAATATAAATCATCAAAAAAAGAAAAGAAAAAACATATGTGCCTTCTTCCTAGCTAACTAAAAGAACTCGAAATCCAGAAACTTACCACCAGATTTCATGTCTGTTCCTACCACTCTTTTGCTCCCACTCCCCACACTACTAGCCAAATCCACCTGCCCGAATTTCGACGGGAACTCAGCCGCCTCAACGGGCCTCGGCACCTCCGGCGGCGTGCTGCACCGTATCAGCGCCCAATTCACCCCCTCAAAGAACGCGTGCTGCTTTATCTCCGTCGCCCCTCTCTTCACCCCTAGCCGGTTCTGTGGCTCCTTCACGAGCAGCCCCCGTATGAGGTCCCGGCTCGCGTAGCTCGTCGCGGGCGAGTCCGGAAACTTCAGCTGCTGCCCCACCACATTGAACAGCGTCGCCCGGTTTCCCGACCCCTTAAACGGGGTTTTACCGTAGAGCAGCTCGTACAGGAAGATCCCAAACGTCCACCAATCCACCGCGCTGCCGTGGCCTTCGCCTTTGATTATCTCCGGAGCTAGATACTCGTGGGTCCCGACGAATGACATGGACCGCGCCGCGGTCGGCTCGGCGACGAGCTCGGGGAGGGTGCCGCCGGACAGCATCCCGGCTTCGGTTCTGGACTTCCCGGATTTCTTCTTGCTCTTCTGGGGGAAGAGTCGTGGGAGGAAGCACGTCGGCTGGATGCACGCGGATGTTGGCTCGATGCACGCCGGCTGCACGCAGAATCCGGAGCCTCGGTCGGAATTCAACGCGGAGTTTCTGATTAGGGTCGGGGAAACAGTGCATCTGAGGGAGAGGTCGAAGTCCGAGAGCATGATGTGGCCGTCGTCTCGGACCAGGACATTTTCGGGCTTCATATCGCGGTATACTACTCCGAGCATGTGTAGGTATTCCAAAGCCAGTAGAACTTCCGCCGCGTAAAACCTGATTTCGCAACACAAATATTATGTAAAAGGAAACAAAATATGAAAACAAGATTTCTATCATGATGCAGATTTATACAGAGAATAGAAGGTATCATTCAATTTAATGTTCAGAAAAATATACATATCATGCTTGAGACGAGAAGATCGAATAGGAAACTCTGTCGGGCTAGGGTAATTTTACTTGACACTCGTTTAGCTAAGGTATCGCTTTCAAACGATGTAGAAACGAGAGATGGTCGATGGCGTTAGGCTAATTATTCGTCGTGAAACAGGGCATGATGATCAATATTCAAGAAAAACTATGATTGATACAATAATCTACAGTGTAAATTGAATCACAATCATCAAGTGGCTGTAGTTTAGTGGTAAGAATTCCACGTTGTGGCCGTGGAGACCTGGGCTCGAATCCCAGCAGCCACAAATAAGTTTTTGTTTTATTGCACAACCTATCTCAAGAATTTATAGACTAAGCAACAAAATCTACATATATATATTTCTATAAAGAAATTGTGCTAAGAATGATGCTTCCTTCAATAAGGGAGAGAACTCAATGATCTCCAAATTCACACACACATTCGAAGAAATCTAATAATCCACAAATATTTTATTTGTTTTATTGCATAATCTATCTCAAGAAATTTATAGCCTAAGCAACAAAATCTACATATAATTCTATAAAGAAATTTTGTGTTAACAATAATGCAATAGGCTTCCTTCAATAAGGAAGAGAACTCCAAATTCACACACACTCGAAGAAATTCAATAATCGAAACGAGCAACGCAACGTAATGCATACCTCGTTGCATATTCCGAAAAATGCTTCCCGGGCTGTCGCTGCCTCAGCGTATGCAGGTCTCCGCCGGGGCAATACTCCATGACCAAGCAGCAAAACCGGTCCGTCTCGAAATGCGTGTAAAGCGTCGGTAAAAACGGGTGGTCGAGCAGCTGCAATATCTCTCTCTCGGTCTGCGCCCGATTCAGCTTGTTCCTGCTCGCGAGGGACGCCTTATCCATCACCTTCATCGCGAAGAAACACCGCGTCGAGCTCAGCTCGGAGAGGTACACACTCCCGATATCCCCACAGCCGAGCCGCCTCAGCAACTTGAAGTGACTCATCCCTAAGATCCCGTCGCGCGCCCGGACGTGTAGTATAGCTTTCCATCGCGGATCGTTTCCTTTATGAGGCTTGTTCGCGCTCCCGGTGATGTTGCTCCAGTTGCTGTCGTCGCTCAGCCCGCTGCTGTCGCTAGCTCGGCTCAGGCTCGTCTTCGTGCTCTCGAGGGATTCCCCCGGCGGGGTCCCCTTCGTGCTCTCGTAGTTCCGGTCGACGCTGATCATGCCGTCGCTAACAATCCCGTCGCTGCGATACGTGCTGGCGCAGCTGTTCGCGATGCTCATCGCCCGCGCGACCCCGACGCTGTCGATGCTGCTGAGCGGGCTCACGTTCCCGCTCGGGGGCAACGACGCGTCCCACACGCACTCCTTCTCGTCCGACTCCGCGAGGGGGCTCGCGGAGGGGCGCGACATCGTGGCAGCAAACGGAGACGTGATCACAAGGTCGTTAGGCTCCTCGAGCACGTTGCTCGTCGGGGCACGGAGCGAGAGATCCTCGAGATACGGCGGCCCCTTCTTCGAGAAGCTCTTCGACAAACCCTTCCCGTCGTTGTTGTTGTTGTTGTTTCGGCCGATTGGCATGTAAACCGGCCTCATCGTGTCAATGTCGACCGGCTCGGGCGGGTGGCTCACGCCGTGGAACGAGGTCGAGCCGGGCTCCTCGAACGCGTCGTCGCTCAATTTGAACGAGAGAACGTCGGGCATTAGCTCCTCGTCGTCGTCCTCCTCCTCCAGGAAGCTCTTCCCCTTCCACGCCAGCGGCGGGAGACGGGAATCGGGCTCGTGAGGGCCGCGCAATCGCGTCGTTTTCGCGATCTCGTCTCTCGATAATGCCGCCGGCGGGAGAGAGCTCCTGGCCCTGCTAGCAACAGGCAACTGCCTGGGAACTGAATGCAACTCAGGAATCCTTTCCATTTCAAATCACAATGTATCATCACTGCAATGTTCAAACAAGGAATATATGAATTTGATTTCAATCTACAAACACTTCAATCAAAAATTGAGCATAAATGGAACAAAATTAACTAACTGAAGAATCTGACTTCAATCAAATGTATAACATATATGGCTCAATTTACATTTCGAACACACAAATTAAAATCACAACTCACAACAACTGCAAGTTTTCATTCGAGCTAATACTATTGCTTAATCATGAATTGGAAACCTAATTAACAAATAACATGAATTGGAAAGAGACAAATTCTCAAAATAGTAACATCGTGAAATGACAAAGCTCCAATCCGTCTAATTATTCTCATTTCGCACCTCAAAATTGGCAAAATGTCGCAATTTCTCTTCGCATTAACTTCTTCCCATTTATTTATTTTTTTTTAGGAAAAAAAGAAGAAGAAGGAAGGCGACAAGGAGAATTACTTTTACTTAGATTCTACGCAACAAACCAAAAAATCGACGCAAAAATTGACATTCAAATAGTAAACACACACACACACACACACACACATAGCTTAGCTTAGCTTACCAGGTATAGCATCGCTACAGCAGGCAGAGAATCGAAAGAAGCATCAGGAGAAAAAATGGGAGGAGCAAATTGAGTGAAGAAGCAGAAGCAATACGCAAAAACACGCAACGATTTAACAAATATTTGTTGTTTTTCAAAAAGAAAAGGAAAAAAACAGGGCGACAGAGAGAATTGGGGGAAAAGGAGATGGGAAATGGGGAAAATGTTGCGTTGAAAGATTGGAGCAGCGGAAAAAAGAAGAGAATTTCGTGAGAGGAGCGAAGAATTGTGGTAGCGTGGGAAGAGTGATTGGTGGTAAGCGGTAGCTTTTTGCCTTTTGATTTTTTTTTTTTTTTTTTCTGTGTCTGAATTTCTTCCTTCTCTTTTTTGGGGGTTTGAGCTGCTTTAAGTCATGTGTTCACTGTGATGACTGCTCAGCAAGGAAGACGAAGGGGGAGCCGGAAAGACGATAATGCCCTTGTGCTATTTATTTAGACACTCCTTGGATGAAATTTAGAGGAGTTTCTTTTTTTCCTATGTTTAAATTTTAAGATTTTGGGTGGGTCATTTCAGCTAATTTTATTTATTTAGTGTTTAATTATATTAGGGAGGTTTTTGTGACATAAATCATTTTCAATTCTTAGCCTTGAAATATTAGAGTTATACTCGTAACGATTTTTTTTTTTTTTTTTTGTCTTTCAAGTAGTGTTCTATTTATTTATTGGCACAAATTCAATAGATTGTTGATCGATTGAAATGCAAATTGAAATACCCTATTTTGTCAAATGACAATGTTGTTTACATTACATCATATGGATTGTTTTGTGCATCTTTTTGCATTAAATCAAATCCATGATTCATATATATCTGTAAATAAATTTCTTGATAATTGATATATCTTTGAATTTAAATATTAATATTTCTTTTATATCCCTCCCAAGATTCTCCTTCCTCTCAAGAGAAAGGACTATTATATGCATATGAAAGTCATAAATACACTACACTAAATGAACCTAGGATGGCCTACCTTATTATTATAACACTAGTAACCATTCACAATAATAAATTTATGTAGCACCGTATTATTGGTTTGAATAATTAAAGGCAAATTTAATCAACTCAACCCCAAAAAATAAATATGGTGGGGGTCAATTTAGTAAATAGAAATGATTGGCGTGGAAGTAGGATAAGGGGAGTGGCGATAGCAAAAAGTAGGGGGGGTGGTGGGGACCACAAGGAGACCGTTGCTGGCCCATAGGTGGGACCCACCTCTGCCTCCTCTTTGGGGGAAACACGTCTTTTCAGCCACGGCTGCTCCGCCTCCGTCACATCTCTCCACTTCCCACTATTATTTTTATTTTTTCCATTATACCACTATTTTTATTTTTTAATTTTCCTTGAATCATACAAATATAAAGGAAAAAAAATGAAATAATTATTCATTTCATAAAAATCTTGCATGACTCTCATCACATGTCATGAGTCATCTCCTTCATTAGTTCACATTTGATAAAGTTTGTACTACTAAAATCTATAAACAAATTTGTTAGTTTACATTTAATAAAATTTGTACTACTAAAATCTATAAACAAATTTGGTGGACCAAGGATGTAAATGTGTGAATTAATATACTCTGTAATTGGGTTTATTATTGGAAAGCTAAGAATGTATAAAATTGTTATATTATATTCAGTGCAACATCATCGTGGTGCAATAATTCTATATATTTAGCACACTTTTACAACTCTACACGTCCGGTACAATAATAGTACTTTTGCAACAATGAATCAAAGGATGAGGAGTTAATAAACGCGTCATACATGTAATGAAAATTTATCCATGAATAATCAAATATACCATAATCCAAAGGTCAATATTTCAGTCATATTTCTTGCTAGTCTATAATTGCATGCATTCCTATATGATCTTGATCTTATAAATGACCTTTTTTCTATATGTAAAATAATATTTTCCTCGATTATTATAATTTTTTACGTGCAAAATAATATTTATTGATTCATGTTTATATAATAGTAAAGGAGTATATATAATAATGCATTATTTAACAAATATCAATCATAAATTTTAACTTTCCCAAAATTATATTTCAACATTCACCTCTCCATGCACACATGAATAAAAATTTTCCTAAATATTGAGTGGAGTCGCAATAATTAAACGAATATTCGCCTTTTTGTCTTTCTTTTATGTTATTATCATGGCATTACCACTCATGAGGTGATGAGAATACTGTGGATTTTTTAAAATTAAATAGCATAGACAAAGATATGTCGAGGCCACTTATGACATCCATATTTGCACTACACTTTAACAATATTGAAAACTTTAAGTCAATTATTTCATATGAAACATTAATTATATATCTTCTTCTCAAAATGCTAGAAGTCATTATTTACTTACAAAGTTACATTAATAGTACTGCAATTGAATTCAACACATTGAAGTCTCGCAATCTTAATCATTTTAGTCTACAAGATTAATTATTAATTATATAATTTTTAAAAATTTAAAGCATTAATAGTTAACGAACTTTACTAGATACTTGATAAGTATAGCAATGTGGAACTCAAACTTAACTATTTTAAGTTAACAAGTTTCACTAAATGAATTTTGACGATATATTTCGCATCGAGATTAAAACAGCTCACGAGTTTATACTAACATGTTTCTTGGTCATATACAAAACATGTTTTGTCAATCGTGCCATGATATGGACATCATGTAACTTTTTGTTCTTTTTTCCTATCCCAATTGGGTATAACTACGAAAGTTGTCTTAAAAAAATAAAATAAAAATAATTTACGAATTGTTTTTGGCAAAATTGGGTACAATAAAAACAGCAGAAAAGGACTGGAGAAAAATAAAAAAAGTAAAATGTTGAAAGAAGGAAAAAGACTTGAGAGAGTGATATATGACACACAACACAACACTCTGTCGCTGGTCGGAATTTCTTCGTCTAATATTTGACGACATTTTAGTCTTTTATTGCTGCAATCAAGCATGCCTTTTCCGGTGGGAAAAATAAATCATGATAAAACCGATAATGTTTTGTATTATTACGTGGCAAAAATTATCGTATAAAGTTGGTTTTTGTTAATATAAGTCTCATTTTCTTCGACGTTTTGTTATAATTTTGTATTATGAGGCAAAAAATTAATACGGTAATCAAGTTAGTTCTAGTTAATACACGTCTCATTTTTTTCCGACGCAGTCATATAATCAAACTGTAGTTATATCGAGTAATGTGTGTGTGTGAGAGAGAGAAATAAATTGACATTGCCAAGATTTTTACAAAAATATGAACATGTGTCTTAGTTTACTATTTTATGTAGGGTGTGTACTATTTGATGGAAAAATGGTGAAAAACAAATATTTTCTACTGTTTTAATTTTTTTCGTATGTTTTTGTAGGGTAGATAATTTTCTTGATCAAGGTGAATTTTTTTTCATTGGGTAACCCATTTTCCTTCTTTTTCACTGCAATGTGGATGGTAATTTTTTTATTTGGATTGTGAATAAATTATATAAAAATCATAACTTATATGTTCCTTTTTTCCCTAACTTCAAATAAATGAATAAAAAAATATTCAACTTTGATTCTTGTGTTAATAAATTTTAAAATCACAGTGATGCTTTTTTTTTTGTTATTTTTTTGAGTTAATATATCAAAATAAATGCATGAAAAAACAATACCAACATAAACTAAATTTAAAAAATGCCCATGAAAGTGATAACTAGCTAGCATATCATTAATCTCTCTCTATAAATATAACAATAGAGTAGTAGTGAATGGAAACACTAATTGCTATTATTGTGGCCTATACCAAATGGATCCATATTCAAACCTAATCCATATGTTAGTCCAACTCTAGATCAGAAAAAAACAAAAAGAAATTAAAGTAGTAATAAAAAAAGAAGCTAATCAATTATGGTGATGGAGCTTTTTACTATTAATGGCCACAAAGAGTTAAAATAAAGAAGTTGTCATGTGTGGGACTCCAATCCCATGAAAGCTTCAAACTTAGTGATTAAAATGATTA
>JAYJMF010000019.1:896410-932940 GCA_036873715.1 Salvia sclarea
AAATAGTGAATGATATTTTGTGAGTGGAGAAATGGTCCCACCACCTTTTTGCCAAATAAGGAAAGTGGAACACTCTTCGTGGACGGAGGGAGTATGTTCTTTTTACCCCATTTGGTAAGGCAAAATCCGTTACAAAATAAGGGTCCGGCCAAAAACCACTATTAGACTCCTTATACAACTCCAACCCTCCCCCCCTTATTAATTAATATGTCATTTTCTTGATTCCCTCATATTATGTAATTCATACTAGCCTTTTCCTTACATGCCCAACCAAATAGGCCCTTAAGATTGTGTTAATGAACATTTGTTCCCTTGATCACTATTGCATATAAATGATTAAGCGTAATAATATAACTACAAACACTTTAATATCTTGTTCGATGTAAATTACGTGGCTTTTTTATGAAGCAGAAGTTTGAAAGTCTTATACGGAGTTGTGTGAATATGTATGCCATTTGGGATCGTGGTATACGTAATACAATTTGTGGGCTGTGACAAGTTTTAGTTATATTTAATTGTAATACATCTTGCCAAAAAACGAAATACATATTACTAAACATCAAATTAATTCATGATCTTATGAGAGATACGAGTCAAATTTATCTTATCTTATCCTAATGTATAATAGAGCTAGATCTGGTAAAATATTGGGTTGGACTCGCACTTCTCATAAAAGTTAGGCTGGTATGAAAATGTATCGGATCGGAAATTATGAAATTCAATTGACTTGAAATACTAATTTGTAGTATAAATTTTTTGGTTGGGCCTGGCCGAGTCAAGCCCATCGGACTTTTGATAACTTTAGACGGGGTCAGCTCAAAATTTAATCGGGTTTTAAAAAAAGGTCATAATTACTTCACTCAAATATATTTTTTTCATAGATGTATTAATTAATATCATGTCTGCTTTAAATATTTATTCATATGCATATTTAATCCATTCCTTTTAGAATTATTTAATCCATTTGGTTTGAGAGAATTAATGTACACGAAAATTACAATTCTCAATTCTTTTAGTTTTGGTAGTGTTTTAGTTGATACGAGAATACGTACATGCTTATTAATGAAAGGGGAATTTAGTAGGTAATAAGTTAGCCATTTATTTAATTTAAAACTATACCATTTCACAAAAGAAAATGGAATGGACATCACATGCTACATAGGTAGTAGCTATGAACTAGAAAAATAAGTTTTCAAATAATTAATTTTGGGCTGCAAAAGACTTTATAGTATAAAATTACCATATTGGGCCAAACTCACGGCCCATCCCTAATGCATTTCTGGGCTAAAATATATATAGCCCAGCCCGGCCCATAACGGGCCTTCATACCGGGCCGGGCCGGGCCTCGCGCCGACTTCGCAGCCATCCATCCCTTTAAATACCCCTTTCAATCCCCATTTTTCAGTTTTTCGACTCAAAGCCGCCTCCTCCTTCAGACTGAGAAGAGAGCGCAGCGTGAGGAAAAAAAAAAAAAAATTTAAGGAAAAAAAAAAAAACTTGAAAAACCCCAAAATTCAATTACTTAACAGAAACCGCGAATAATTTTGAAGTGTAGAAAAACCGAATTCATTCCTAATTCTTGAATCAATTAGCTTAGCCATAATCGCAAAACCCTAGTTTACAGTCTCCGGCGTCGCGATGGATCTGCGGTTCCCCTTCTCGCCGGCGGAGGTCGCGAAGGTCCGCGTCGTCCAATTCGGCATACTCAGCCCCGACGAGATCGTAATTCTCGCTTCCCTGAATGCTTTCGAACTCTCAGGTTCAGCTGTGGAGTGTGTGCGATTGAGTTGGAATCGGTTTCGTGATGTTTTCCTTTTTTTGGTGTGTTTTTCTGTAGAGGCAAATGTCGGTTGTGCATATAGAGCACAGCGAGACGACGGAGAGAGGCAAGCCGAAGATCGGCGGCCTGAGCGACCCGCGCCTCGGGACAATTGATCGGAAGATGAAGTGCGAGACGTGTATGGCGAACATGGCCGACTGCCCCGGCCACTTCGGGCACCTCGAGCTCGCTAAACCTATGTTTCACATTGGGTTCATGAAGACTGTGCTCAGTATTCTCCGTAGTGTCTGCTTCAATTGCTCAAAGATTTTAGCTGATGAGGTACTTTACATTGCCCTAGAAGTAGGATTGAAGTTTATGGAGCTATGGACGGGATTGATTGGTTCGAGTAGTATGAATTTGTGCAGTCAATTTTTCACTTGATTGATGTTGTTGATTCTGCTGCTAGTGAGGCCTGAGTAGCATAATTTGAATTTCTTAGAAGTGTATAGCATATCTGGAGTATCGGAAAATGCTTATTTAGTATATATGGTCGCATGCTAGTAGGCCGGACTTCTGTCTTATTCATGAAGGTCCTGCTCTATGCAAGTTTTCGGATATTAGGTTCTGTTATGTTTTCCAATAACTCTGTTACTTCCATAAAGATGCATATTGGATGACTAAGGCATTTCATCGTCTGGATGCATCTGATATGAGTGATGCTGTGTGTAAAAGTAGTAATTTTCGCTTAATTATACCCAAAATGGAAATAAAGTTACTTGCAACAATTTATTTTCTATTGCTTATTTATTTTGGAATCTTGTTTAATCTTTCTAGGATGAGCCGAAGTTCAAGCAAGCAATGAGAATTAGAAACCCTAAGAATAGATTAAAGAAGATATTAGACGCCTGCAAAAACAAATCCAAATGCGAAGGAGGTGATGAGATTGACGTGCGAGGTCAAGATACTGATGAACCTATCAAGAAGTCTAGGGGAGGATGTGGTGCTCAGCAGCCGAAGATTTCTATAGATGGGATGAAGATGGTCGCTGAATACAAGCTTCAGAAGAAGAAAAGTGATGACCAGGACCAGATGCCTGAGCCTGTTGAACGGAAGCAACAACTCTCTGCAGAGAAGGTATCGTATATCATAAATTGCCAGAAAATAGGGATATTCATACTTTTTATTTCGACCTGGATATTGATTCATGTGCTCATATCAACAATTTCTAATTTCTTTTTATTTCAGGTGCTTAGCATACTGAAGAGAATTACTGATGAAGATTGTCAGTTGTTGGGCTTGAATCCAAAATATGCTCGCCCCGACTGGATGATTCTTCAAGTTCTTCCAATTCCTCCTCCGCCTGTTAGGCCTTCCGTCATGATGGATACTTCTTCTCGGAGTGAGGCATGACTTCTCCTTTTGATCTGTACAATTTCATGGGGGCTTAGATTACCCCAAAATGTTAGACTACCTTTAGCATTCCTATGGGTCAGATCAATGAGGTTCTGTTCAATGAAAACTGATCAAGTCAATCAATTGCAATGTGCCTAAGATTGCTGCTTTTAAGTTGCAGGAGAATCTAATATTTGAATCAATTGATGCAGGATGATTTAACTCATCAACTGGCCATGATCATTAGGCACAATGAGAATTTAAAGAGGCAGGAGCGCAATGGGGCTCCTGCACACATCATCTCAGAGTTTGCACAGTTGCTGCAGTTCCATGTGGCTACATACTTTGACAACGATTTACCTGGGCAACCAAGGGTATGGTTCTTCTGGTTCAGCGTATTGAGACTGTGGGTGCAATTCCTAGATCATCATTTATCTAATGCGAGAGTATCTTTGTATGCTTCAGGCTACCCAAAG
Source organism: Salvia sclarea (assembly GCA_036873715.1). Taxonomy (NCBI): domain Eukaryota; kingdom Viridiplantae; phylum Streptophyta; class Magnoliopsida; order Lamiales; family Lamiaceae; genus Salvia; species Salvia sclarea. The sequence goes on from JAYJMF010000019.1 coordinate 900,041, forward strand.
ATCTGGCAGACCCATTAAATCAATATGTAGCAGGCTTAAGGCCAAAGAAGGCCGGATTAGAGGTAACTTGATGGGTAAGCGAGTAGATTTTTCGGCTCGGACTGTGATCACACCTGACCCTACAATCAACATCGACCAGCTGGGGGTGCCTTGGAGTATTGCCTTAAATCTTACATATCCTGAAACTGTAACGCCATATAACATTGAAAGGTTAGGCTCTCTTGCCGTATTTCTTGATATTGATCCTTCTATACTTTTTGGTTATTCTTGTTAACCAGATTGTGAACCTCAAAATAGATTAAAAGAGCTTGTGGAATATGGACCTCATCCTCCTCCTGGTAAAACTGGCGCAAAATATATTATTAGGGATGATGGACAGAGGCTTGATCTCCGGTATTTGAAAAAGAGCAGCGATCAGCATCTAGAACTTGGATATAAGGTGAGACTCCCAGCTATATAATCGAGATTTTCAAGCAATGGAGTCATTTTGACACCTCATTCCTGTCTTTTGATGGTATAGGTTGAGCGACACTTAAATGATGGAGACTTTGTCCTGTTCAATCGGCAACCGAGTCTCCATAAAATGTCTATTATGGGCCACAGAATCAAGATTATGCCATATTCAACATTCCGGTTAAACTTGTCTGTTACCTCACCCTACAATGCCGATTTTGATGGTGATGAAATGAATATGCACGTGCCCCAGTCATTTGAAACTAGAGCCGAAGTTCTGGAACTCATGATGGTTCCAAAATGCATTGTGTCACCTCAATCAAATCGACCTGTAATGGGAATCGTGCAGGATACACTATTAGGATGTCGCAAAATTACCAAGAGAGATACATTTATTGACAAGGTCACATCTGATTTTCTTTCTCATCTTCATGTAAATTTTAGGTAATTGTCCACATTCGTTCTGAAATCACTGTCTATTGTGCACAGGATGTTTTTATGAACATCCTTATGTGGTGGGAGGATTTTGACGGCAAAGTACCTGCTCCAACAATTCTGAAACCTAAGCCTCTTTGGACTGGGAAACAAGTATTTAATTTGATCATACCAAGACAGATAAATCTGTTAAGGTATTCAGCATGGCATCAAGAAACTGAAAAAGGATTTATTACTCCTGGGGACACTCAAGTACGTATAGAAAAAGGGGAGTTACTTTCAGGCACGCTATGCAAGAAAACACTCGGGTCATCTAGTGGAAGTCTCATACATGTTATTTGGTACGTTCTTTCTGGAACTTTTGCAGTTCAATTTACTGCATTCGGTGGGTTTTGAAAGAGGAACTATAGTCTCCCAGAAGTTCCTACCCAACTTATCAATATTATGAATTGGGTGTGGTTGTGGGTCACATACCTAAAGATTCAAGCAACAAAAGGTTAAGTGGAAAGTTGGGTTGAATGGCGGTCTTCAACATATTTTGTTCAACTAAATGTTTCACTTTATTGTCTAAGAATTCACGTTACCATTGCACTAGGGTCAAAGGAGAGTGGGAGCAAATATATGAAATGAAGTTGGTGTCTCTTTCTTCTTTTAAAATCCACTTTTAGTAGCTCTTCTCTGTTGAGTATTATAGTATCTATGACATTTTAACATTTGATATTGTCCCTGAAATAAGGAGTCAAAATAATGGAATGTGAGCCCATGAAAGATTTTTTATTCTTATTTATGTGTTTAATTAAGCATGCTGGTTTCAGGGAAGAAGTGGGGCCAGATGCAGCTCGCAAATTTTTGGGTCATACACAGTGGCTTGTCAATTACTGGCTTTTGCAGAATGCCTTTAGCATGGGAATTGGTGATACCATTGCTGATCATGATACAATGACAAAGATCTCTGAAACTATTAACAAAGCTAAGAATGAGGTGAATGAGCTTATCAGGGCTGCACAAGAAAAACAATTGGAGGCTGAGCCAGGAAGAACAATGATGGAATCGTTTGAGAACAGAGTTAATCAGGTTTGTTGAAACATGTGATTTCCTTGCTGCAGCCTGATTAATCCTGACATATGTTTTGTGCCTTACAGGTGTTGAATAAGGCTCGTGATGATGCTGGAAGCAGTGCTCAGAAGAGCTTGGCAGAAAGTAACAATCTCAAAGCTATGGTCACTGCAGGATCTAAGGGAAGTTTCATCAATATTTCTCAGATGACTGCTTGTGTGGGCCAGCAGAATGTTGAAGGAAAACGAATTCCTTTTGGTTTTGTGGATCGCACACTTCCACACTTTACAAAAGATGATTATGGTCCAGAGAGTCGTGGTTTTGTGGAGAACTCATATCTTCGAGGATTGTCTCCTCAAGAGTTCTTTTTCCATGCCATGGGAGGTAGGGAAGGTCTTATTGATACTGCAGTGAAAACTTCTGAAACTGGATACATCCAGAGGCGATTGGTGAAGGCTATGGAAGATATCATGGTTAAGTATGATGGGACTGTGAGGAATTCCTTAGGTGATGTCATTCAGTTTCTGTACGGGGAAGATGGTATGGATGCAGTTTGGATTGAATCACAGCCTTTGGAATCGCTGAAGCTGAAGACATCGGATTTCAATGACATGTACAAATATGAGATTGATCACCCGAACTGGAATCCTAATTATATGTTGCCTGAAGCTGTGGAAGATCTGAAAACGATTCGTGAAATCCGCAGTGTGTTTGATGCAGAAGTTCAGAAACTTGAAGCCGATAGGTTTCAACTTGGAACAGAGATTGCCACCACTGGTGACAATTCTTGGCCCCTCCCTGTTAACATCAAGAGGCTTATTTTGAATGCACAAAAGACCTTTAGAGTTGATTTCCGGAGACCCTCTGATATGCATCCAATGGAGATTGTTGAAGCTGTTGATAAGTTACAAGAAAGGCTTAAGGTGGTTGTTGGTGATGATTATCTGAGTTTGGAAGCACAGAAGAATGCTACTCTTTTCTTCAATATATTGCTTCGTAGTGCTTTAGCAAGTAAGAGGGTCCTGAAGGAGTACAGACTTACCCGTGAGGCTTTTGAGTGGGTAGTTGGTGAGATAGAATCTCGTTTTCTTCAGTCACTTGTTGCTGCTGGAGAAATGATAGGATGTGTTGCTGCACAATCCATTGGTGAACCTGCTACACAAATGACTCTCAATACATTTCACTATGCTGGTGTGAGTGCCAAGAATGTTACCTTGGGTGTACCACGGTTGAGGGAGATTATTAATGTTGCTAAGAAAATTAAAACGCCCTCTCTCTCGGTATACTTGAAGCCTGGGGTAAGCAAAACTAAGGAGAAGGCCAAAAATGTTCAGTGCGCTCTGGAGTATACAACTTTGCGGAGTGTGACACAAGCAACAGAGGTTTGGTACGATCCAGATCCTACGAGCACTATTATTGAGGAGGATGTGGAATTTGTGAAGTCCTACTATGAAATGCCAGATGAAGAGATTGACCCCGACAAGATCTCTCCATGGTTGCTTCGCATAGAGTTAAACAGAGAAATGATGGTGGATAAGAAACTCAGCATGGCTGATATTGCAGAGAAGATTGGTCACGAATTTGAAGATGATCTGTCGTGCATATTTAATGATGATAATGCTGAGAAGCTGATTCTTCGTATTCGTATTATGAATGATGAAGCCCCCAAGGGTGAGTTGAATGATGAATCAGCTGAGGATGATGTCTTCCTCAAAAAGATTGAGGGTAACATGCTTACAGAAATGGCTCTTCGAGGCATACCAGACATTAATAAGGTGTTCATCAAGAACGGCAAGGTGAATAAATTTGATGAAAATGAAGGGTTCAAGGCTGAGAATGAGTGGATGCTGGACACCGAAGGTGTTAATCTTTTAGCTGTAATTTGCCATGAAGATGTAGATGCAAGCAGGACAACAAGTAATCACTTGATTGAAGTTATTGAAGTTCTCGGCATTGAGGCAGTTCGAAAAGCGTTGCTCGATGAGCTGCGTGTTGTCATCTCGTTTGATGGTTCCTACGTGAACTATAGACATCTGGCAATATTGTGTGATACCATGACATATCGTGGTCACTTGATGGCCATCACTCGTCATGGTATTAATCGTAATGATACCGGCCCCATGATGAGATGCTCCTTTGAAGAAACAGTGGACATTCTACTTGATGCTGCTGTCTACGCAGAAACCGATTACCTCAGGGGTGTCACTGAGAACATCATGTTGGGTCAGCTTGCTCCTATCGGCACAGGTGATTGCGCCTTGTATATGAATGAAGAGATGCTTAAACAAGCTATCGAGATCCCTCTGCCCAGTTATATGGAAGGTGGACTAGAGTTCGGCATGACTCCTGGGCGTTCACCCATCTCAGGGACCCCATACCATGATGGCATGATGTCGCCAAATTATATGCTGAGCCCCAATCTCCGGTTATCTCCCGTTTCAGATGCTCAGTTCTCTCCATATGTGGGTGGGATGGCGTTTTCTCCTACGTCATCTCCTGGGTACAGCCCATCATCTCCTGGATACAGCCCGTCATCGCCTGGTTATAGTCCCACTTCCCCTGGTTACAGCCCTACTTCTCCTGGTTATAGTCCTACTTCCCCAACATATAGTCCTAGTTCTCCTGGATACAGCCCTACAAGCCCTGCATATTCACCCACGAGCCCATCTTATTCACCAACATCCCCGAGCTACAGCCCGACATCTCCGAGCTACAGCCCAACATCTCCTAGCTACAGCCCAACTTCTCCAAGCTATAGCCCAACTTCTCCAGCATACAGCCCAACCTCACCTGCTTACAGCCCAACCTCTCCGGCTTACAGCCCCACTTCTCCCTCTTACAGCCCCACCTCACCCTCGTACAGCCCAACCTCACCCTCTTATAGCCCTACCTCTCCGTCATACAGCCCAACCTCACCTTCATACAGCCCTACCTCTCCATCATACAGCCCAACCTCACCATCATATAGCCCAACCTCACCTGCCTACAGCCCAACTTCACCCGGATACAGTCCCACCTCACCAACTTACAGTCCAACCTCACCAAGTTACAATCCTTCGGCAAGGTACAGCCCTTCACAAGCATATTCGCCTACAAGTCCGAAAATCACACCTTCAAGTCCATACAGTCCATCATCCCCAAGTTACAGGTAACTTTTGAAGAACTTTATTTTAACTTTTGCTCTTCAAGATTGCTACCTATAAAAACCTTGGCTAAATGTATTGGACACTCTCTTCCTAATGCATGGCTTGACATATATTTTTCTGTGGTTTTGCAGCCCAACATCACCATCATATTCTCCTTCTAGTCCAAGTTATAGCCCAAGCAGGTAGACTCACTGTTGCTTACTTTGCTTTCTTTTGCGTCCTGTTTCCCCATTATGGTCAATAAGTGGCTCAGTGTACCTTGCTTTCCTACTCACTTGATTGCTAATTTTGTGTGTGTTGGTATTATATGACGCGAGTGTAAATGAAACTAACAAATGGAAGGTAGAATAAGGTCTAGTTCATGGGACACACTAACCCGGTAATATCATGCCATGACATTACATGATAAAAGAGATCCAATTTGGCTTCTAATGTACATCACCAAGTGAACTGTTTTTCATGAACATATCCCTTCGTTTAGCATCCAAAAGCACCTTATCATCCTTGGCATCTAATTGAGTTTATTCTGTGAATTAAGACATATAAATGAAGTCAATATCAATTTATGGCAACCCAAAATTTTTATTATCTTAATATGTTCATGGATCTTAGTGCTTATCCTGGTTGTGATTGGTTCATAGAAGTCTTCACACTATTATTTAAGACCTCTTTTCTCCTCAACATAACTGGCATCATTACTATCATTTGAACATCGTTAGTATATTAAAGCACTTCTCATTGCTCCCCATGCTTCTGGTAAATACTTTTACGGTTTTACCAGAAGAATCATTCTGTGCTGCAATGTTGTTTGAACTTTCTAGCTAACTGGTGAAATATAATTCTTCAGCCCGTACAGTTCAGGAGCGAACGCAGGCTATAGTCCAAGCTCTCCACAGTATAGGTGAGTGCCTAAGTACTCACTATAAGATCAAAGTCTATTTGATTGCATTTCTACCCTTTGCACTCATATGTTTATTCTTTCTTTTGCTCGTCTGCAGCCCCAGTGGCGGATACTCCCCCAGCGCGCCAGGTTACTCCCCCTCGTCCGCCAGCCAATTCTCCACCCAAATGGACGATAAAGACGACAAGAGTGTGAAGAATGACAAGGGCAAATAGAAAAGCACACTAAGGTTTTTCGACCTTTCTACTTCTCGATCCTGCAATTTCTTGTTTTCGACCATGTTGAGGAGTTACTCTTAGTCTGGATGAATCTCTATTTATATATAATTAGGTTCATTTGTTGCAGGTGTATTTCTAAGCTTTGCCGGTTCGTATATGTATGTACGATCAACTTTGTCAACGGGCGTGCTTTCGGCTTGGTAGTGCCGTATGCTGATGATCGCTCCGATAGTGGGATCGGTTATTACAGTTACTCGATTGCTTAGCTCTGTTGTAATTGCAAAAGAACAATAGTTGGAAGATGATTCTTACTTAGATGAAGAGTTCACATGGTCTGAGATTTTTTTCTGTGATTTTATTGAGAACACTTTTTCTGGTACATAATAAGCAGAAACCTCCCCCATTTCATTTAATTTAGGTTACACGATAATTGGGATTTGGGTGTTTGTCAAATCTTTAGTAATGCAACTAATCTTTAATTGGGATGGATTATAATTTCTTCTAATTCTGTTCAACTCAATTTAGGTTTCATAAATTGTGGCTAAGTTCGTTATTTCTTAAGCTCCTTATAAAATCACCAAATTGTGAAAAATTAACTCTTTCAATTTTTGAATCTACTTTCAAGTAGGGTTAAAATTAAAATACATAATCAAATAAGCCCTAAGCAAACCTCATCTAACCGCCGCCACCCCTCTTGACGGTAGAGTTTTAGAGAGAAAAAAATAGTTAAAAAGGCCCATTTGGAAACATAATGAAGCCCAGCCCACTAAATGATAATATTATTTTAAATTGCATGTGTACGTTTTTTTTTTTTTATAAATAAATGCATAAATTTTTAAATGGTCGTGTCACGGAGGACTCGAACCCGAGACCTTTTGCCTCGGACATTAACCTCCTACCACTAGACCTTGTGTACGTTTTATTATTAGAAATAATTATTTAAAGTCTAAATGATTGGTATTGTATTCAAAATATCATATAATTATTTTTGACTCGAGAAATTTTATCATTGTTCGTGTGATTCCACATCTAAATGCTGCGTAATTCTTTGTGGAATCGAACTCCGTTAAGATTTTAGGAGCAAAAAGTGATCGTACGACAATTTTGATAGGCGAATTAAATTGATGTTTACGCTATCTAATATATATACAGTTTAATAAGTTATTATTAATTAATAATAACAATCATAATAATAATAATAATTAAAAAAATAATGACAATAGCAGCTAAAATCTAAATAACAGTATGCACTATGCACACGAGCTCCATAGAAACAAACAACAATAAATCCGCATTTTGCAGATTAGCTTTCACACATTCCTCCCTCCCTCTCTCTCTCTCTCTCTCTCTCTCTCTCTCTACTCCCGGCATTGCGGCTAGGGTTTTTTCGCCAAACCCTACTACCTCCTCTCCCTTTCCACCTTCTTCCCCATTTCTAGATCTCTCTACTGCAACCATGGCTGAGCGGCGTGATTAGCGGTTTCACCATCTCAACGCCAGGGGTTTCCTATCCGTGCTGTGGGGGCAGAAATGGCGACGGCCAATCCTTTCGACTTGCTGGGCGACGATGACGCTGAGGATCTCTCGCTGCTCGTAGCTGCTGCTCAGCTCAAGATTGACCCGAAGAAAACCGCAGCTGCGGCGAAGCAGCAGTCGCCGCCGCCGGCGAAGCTCCCCACGAAGCCTCTCCCGCCCGCTCAGGCTGGTGAGAGCTCTATCTTCTCTCTTAAGGCATTAATTTTGATTTCTAGGGTTTAATTTTTAGTTTTGGGGAATTTGGGGTAATGCGTTTTATATATATATATATATATATATTGTGAATTGGGGGATAATATGTTTGATATGGTAATGGAGGTTTTAAAGTGATTGAACCCGCTAATCGTTTTCATAAGTTTTTCTTCTTACATGATATCGGGCCAAAGTTGCATCATTTCCTTGCAATTTGGTGGCTTTGAATAGAATTGGTATTTGTCTCGCCTACGGAAATATGAATTCGAATTGGAGTGTTGGAAAACCGGGAATCTGTTACGATTATTCGATTTTTTTTATGATTTTGTTAGCAGTTATGGTCTAGATATAGCTTGGTTTTGTGGAGAATTTGTTGCCATTTGTGGTTTTATACATCTCAAATTTCTATTTTCAATTCGGTTTAAATTCTCATCAGAGAATCTGTTATGAATTATGATTATTCGATTTTTTTTGTGATTTTGTTAGCAGTTATTCCTTAGAAATAACTTGGTTTTATGTAGGATTTGTTGCCAGTTGTGGATTTATACGTCTCAAATTTCTATGTTCGATTCTGTTTTTAATTCTCAACTGTATACATATATATGTATGTATAAATATTTACCCACTCTTTTTCCTTGTACCTTTGAGTAGTCAGAGAGTCCAAATCTGAATCTGCAAGAGGTGGTCGTGGTGGCGCACGTGGTCGTGGCCGTGGCAATGGTGGTGGGTCTTACAGGGACTCATACCAGAACGACAATTCCTATGGAAACAGGGAATTTTCTGCTGGTCAAGGCGCATCTGATGATGCCGATGCCGGAAAGTCTTACGAAAGGCGTGGCGGCTATGGTGGATCTCGTGGGTCTTTTCGAGGTGGCCGCAGAGGTGGTTACAGCAACGGGGATGCGGGAGAAGATCGCCCTCGTAGGCCATTGGACCGCCGCAGTGGAACTGGCTATGGGTACATTATTTTCTCTGTTGGCTTTTTTTTGCATGGATTATTACTGCTTTCTGAGTTGAATTCCTGTGCAGATATGAGCCCAAAAGGGAAGGAGCTGGCCGTGGAAACTGGGGAACTCAGACTGATGAAGTCCAGTAAGTATTTTCTTGCTGCATTCGACCATTATACTTGATTAATATGGTGTTTGTTTCTACTTATGGTTCTCTAATTGTAACTCATCTGTAGAGTTGCTGAGGATGTTGTGCCGGAAGGTGAGAAACCTCTGGATGTTGAGAGGCCCTCTGGAGAAGATGCAACTGCTGCTGCAGCAGATGGAGAGAAAGCTCCCGAAAATGAAGTTGAAGAGAAGGAACCTGAGGTGAAGGGACATACATTAATGTTTATTATGCTCCCTACTGTTCGAACTGAATACATATGAGAATCTTAACCTTCGTCATTCTTCAATTTGACCAATTTGATTATATGGTCTTGATATGCTTTTTAGATTTGCCCAAAGCTTGCAATCTAGGATCATGGCTGAAGTCTCCTATTTGCTTCTACATTTAATTGCTTAACCAAGACATGTTCTGATGCTCTGTTTACTAAATCTAATTTATAGAGAGCTTTTGGTTAATATTGTGATACGTCTGTTACAGGTCATCTCATGCAATATCTGCCCATCTAAAATTTACATTCTTATCCACTGATTTTATTTTAAGATTATCCTCAATTTGATATATTGATATTATTTCTAAACAATAGGAGATGACCCTGGAAGAATATGAGAAGGTTCTGGAGGAGAAAAGAAAGGCTCTGCAGTCCCTTAAATCTGACAGCAGGAAGGTTGATGCCAAAGAGTTTGAGTCCATGCAACAACTTTCGAACAAGAAAGCTGCTGATGATATTTTCATCAAGCTGGTAATTAACTTGCACTTTTTTTAGAGAATGAAGTTGTGCTTCTTACTTTTATCAAGTTCATTTCTGATTCTCATTTGAGTTTTGCTAACTCAATTTTGAATGATTCATGCGTTCAGGGTTCTGAGAAGGACAAGAAGAAGGAATTGGCTGAGAAAGAAGAAAGAGCCAAAAAGGTTTGTTTTGTATATTAAACATGTTTGGTTTGGCTAATAATATACTTCAAGCAGTTAAATTGGTTAGTGGCCATCCATACGAGCTCATCTAGTGGATGGATTGATTCTCCTAGTTTATTTTCTGGTTTCTACTATTGTGTGATGGTTCAATCTGTATTGAATTATGGCTGAAAATTCAAAATATGCTGTTTTCCTATTTTTATCACCTGAAAATTGTCGGTTCAATTTTAGGGAACTTTGATAATCCAAAATATAATATGGATACAAATAAAGAAACTAGTTGTTTATGAATGGAGTCCATCTTTGCTAAGTTATCCTTGTGTGAGCCCTCTATCATCCATTAATGGTATTTCTCTTAATATGATTCGTTTCATTTCCGTAATTTCCAGTCTGTGAGCATCAATGAATTCCTGAAGCCTGCTGAGGGCGAGAAGTTCTACAATTCTGGCCGTGGTCGGGGCCGTGGGCGTGGTGGTCCTAGAGGTGGTTATGGCGGAGGTGTGGAGACGAGCTCTGTCAGGGCACCTGCCATCGAAGATCCTGGGCAGTTCCCTACCCTGGGCGGCAAGTAAGCCTGTTTTCTCGTCTTCTGCTCCTGCATTTATCTCGAGACATACCGTACCAGGTCGAGCAGGGGTATAACTGGAATAATGTTATGTGTAATGAAAAAATCGAAAGAATTTCACGCTTAAAAATGTATATCTATGTCGTCTCATGTGATGTCCGTGTAGTAGTGTTTCTCTAATCCGATGCTGTGTTTTCCAGTTTTTCTATATTTAGAGGTATGTGGAATGTTACCCTTTTTATGATTGTCTGGATATTTTTGTTACTCAGTTTTGTTTTGAATATGACAAATTTAGTTCAGTTGAATATCATTGGCACAGGAACAAATATTTGCCTATTGTTAGTGTTACTATTATTTTAAAAATATATTGGGCTTTTAGGTCTTGCTAGAGATTATGCTTGACATATTGGGCCAAGCGCAATAGAGAACTTTTAAAATGTTGGGAATTTATACTGTATATATATCACTTAGTTTAGCCATTAAATTATAGTATCTGTTTCAAAAAAAATATTCTGAATTATTAGAAGTATTTATTTAAACCAAGAACTATTATTATGCTATCAGAAAATGGATGTAATGCATTTTTTGATTCAATACCAATAGTTGATAGTTTAAATAAATAATTTTGGTAGTCCGGAATATCTAATTAATAAAATGGATGTTTTTTGTAATTAATAAGATTATAAAAGTTATCATTTTTTTAAAATAATTTTTGTGTGTGTTATTTGTCATCAATTGACACTTGCAAAAGCAAAGGAAGTATATTTCTATCTATATATACACACATAGGATGAAATTGTTTCTAGTTCACGTAATCTAGTCTTTTTCTTACAACAAGGGGCAATCAATAAGAGGGATTTATAATAAATTAAAATGAAGAATACCTACCATATCTTTTGAAATCACAAATATGTTCCAACACATACAAAGTAGGTATTCCAACTCACTTTTATAAAACAATCCCCAACATATTAGGTGAGAACCAAACCTCCTACACATATAGTTTTAGTGCCTTTTCCAATAAAGATAATTGCATAATTACGTGGGTGCTAATCTAAACATTTGACTACATTTACGAGTTACAACGAGTGTCGATGATTATTGAATCCCATGAAACTAGAGAATAATCCATTAAAGAAATTAGAAACCAACGAGTGTCGATGATTATTGAATCCCATAAAACGAGAGATTGATCCATTAAAGAAATTAGAAACTAATTCAGTCGATTGATCTTGATTGTTAGATGGCCAAAATTATTTATTTACAAATGAAATGTGTTTTCTTATGCATAAGCTAATGATTCTCTATAATTATATCTTATTTATGTATTAAATGATATTTTTCTCTATAATACTATTTTTTTATTGCACAAAAAATGCTTATTAATTGGTTTTTAGTTTTTAGAACAAAAAGAGTTTATGTATATGTATATTGTGAGGGATAACTAAATAAAAGTGTACTAAAAAGTTTAAAATATTTAAGGGAAAAAAAGGTACACAGTTCTAATCGCTAAAGGGCCATATTAGGCTGGAAATATGAAATTCATGTTACCTCCTTTTCACCTAAATATACTTTTTCTTTCTTTTTTGCTTTTGGGCTTTAATAAGCACTTTCTTTGGATTACAAACAATTTGTGTGGTTCAAATTTTTACTTACCCAAACCTCAATTCCTGCATGTTCTAGTGTTTAATTCTTTATCTAGCCCTAGCATATAATGGCATCATACACTTTAATAAATAATTAAGATAAATAACAGCCTAACATCAAGGATAATCTCATTTTATTTTACTTAAATGCCATGCTAAAAGAATTCATAGAACTTTACTTGAATAGTACTTTTATTTATTTAAGTCTTAGAAAGGGGGACTTTTATTTAATTTATGTCATATAAAAATACTACTACTTTCTCATGCTATTAATTTCAATAAGATTGAGTATATTATATGAATTTAAATATTAGAAAGCCCTCATAATGTAGGGCCAAAACTAACTTTTTTAACACATGACAAAAATGGTCCATGCTTGCCGGCATCTCATGTGATAGATTTGCCTCCTTTTTTGTGAGAGGCTACTTTATTATATCATATTTCATTATTTTTGTTGGAGATAGATATAATGTGTTACTAACTATTGTAAGCATAACATTAACAAAAACATTGATATGGGCAATGAAAATTACCTTTCAAAATGAAAAAAAAAAAAAAATGCAACATGCTTGGAGAGATTTAAAGAGTTACCAAAATGGTCCCTTTACTTTTGGACCTCTAGACTAAGGTAATGGCTAAAAAATTCAATAGACCTACCTTTACCAAACTCATGTGCATTTTTTTTTTTCAATATACTACTTTAATATTGTATCATATTGTATAAGAGATGAGTATTACAACATGGGGAATCATTTTTATTCAATATAATATAAAATATTTTTTGCAAGACTTCCTTTAGTCTTGGATCTTAAGCGATCACACTTTTCGTCCATATCCAGAGCCAAGCCGATTGTAAACTTAGTTTAATCCCTTTGGTACGCCACTTCTTCCCAAATGCAAATTAACTAGATGTGAACCCTACTTTGGCACCAATTATTGTAACTCATTAATAGGATTATTTTGAGCCACATCCCAAATCACATATTAGCAATGTTGAATTCAATATGATCATTGACAAAATACCATTGAATTTATTATGTGTATACGACTATATTGAGCATGACTTTAATGTCACTAAAAGCTGAGTTAAATGTTTGAGCCATAATTTGCTTTAAAATAGACCAAATGAAATGTTTAAGATTTTATAAAATATGTCGTTTTTAAAGCTCATAAGTTGTTTATGCATTTGAATTATTGAACCTCTAAACTAGAGACATAATTGTGAGAGGAGAAAAGGACAGTCGAACCTTGTAACCGACGGTTTTAACCTCAACCAGAACCGACGGGTAAGGGTTGGGCCCGAAACCGCCTACCACTGTATAAGTCCAAGCTTCTGAATAATCGGAACCGTCGGTTCGTGAGCAGTAAGCAAACTCGAAGCTTCTATTCTAATTTCAAAAATTAGAAATTCAAAAAGAGGACGATCAACACAATTTAATAAATAAATTCATAGTATCACCAAAGCTATGTCCTTTATTTTTGATTGAGTAATTTATTAAGTGGAAAAATTAAATAAATCAAAGCTAAAAAATAAAAATATATGCAATTTTATTATGAAAAAAAGTCTCTCTCTCTCTCTCTAAACAGACGAGCTGGCCACCCAAAACTGAACAAAACTGCACCAGCTCAAACAGAATCTCCATTTTCGGATATATATATAGAGAGAGAGAGAGAAGAAGAAAACTCTATTCAAAACTATTATACATACAAAAATATACATATCTACGCCTTTGAGAGAGAAATACGATAACGAATTCTATCCATTTTGCTTCTGCAATATATATATATATATATATACACACACATATATATAACTAATTGAGCGCATGCATTTGAGTCGCTAGGAGTGAGAGAGAGAGAGAGAGAGAGGGGAAATCCGTTTCCTTCCATTGAGGTGATTTGTGGCGGATCTTGGAATTTGGAAACCTAAGAAATCTACCGTTTCTTTGATAGGGGAAATTTCCAATTAACCGTCGGATTCGCTCCGCATTTGCGCTCCACGTCCTCCAGATGTGATTTCGGTTCCCAAATTCCGCGGCTGGAATCGAAATTTCGATCGCGCCTTGGCGATATTAGGGCGATTGTTTGTTCCCGTTTCGGTTTTTTTGAATATTCAGTTCAATTGATTGCGTGTTCGCACACGGCGGCGGGGAATGGATGATAGGGGCGGAGGAGGAGAATCGTTTGTGGCGGTGAGGAGAATGTCGAGCGGCCTTGATCGCGGAAGCGCCTGCCATTCCACTTCTGGTATAATTGATTCTCTCTCTCTCTCGATTGTTTGTTATCTGCCGTTGTTTATTTTCAATCCGAGAGTGCTTATCGGTGGTTGCGTATGGTTCTGTATGCAAGTGTGCGGTGATTGTGTGGAGATCCCGGATCTGTGAATTGAAAACAATTACGTCGAGTTATGCCTACTTGCTTTGAGATTTTTGGTTAGTTTTCTTGTTTTTGATTTGTTTTCTTTTTGCCATTGTCGAATGCGTATTGGATAGATATTTGTGTGTAGGTGTTGTTTGATGTTTGATGTATGGAAAGGTTAGAGTTTTGGATAAGTTATTGAGAAATTGATTTGTGCTTTATCTGGAAAACATCACAATCTTTGTATCGATTATAGGAGCATGTGAAATTTGATATACTATATTAATAAGTTACTTAAATTGGGGACTTTTATAAGAATAAGGGAAGGTTGGAAGAGTGGGGTTTGGCTTGTAGTTGTCTGGCAGGATGGATGGAAAGGGAGGAACTCACTGGAAAGAAGAAAGAAGAAAGAAGTGTGTAATATCTAGATATTAGTAATTAGTAAAAATTGTAATAATTATGTAGCTTTTGGTATTTTTACTTTTTACTTTTAGTAACTAAAATGCAGAGTGTGATGTGGATTAATTTTAAACATTATGATCATGAGTGATATATTCCTATGTGTAATTGAATTATTGATCAACATTATCAGATTATTTTAGCATTAATTACAACTCTATTTTTAGGATATGCTAGCTTGGTGGATGATTTGTTTTATTGTCTAATCAGAAGATACTAATTTAGTAGAATTCAAGTTATTATCTGTATCCAGTGGATGAGCTTTATCCTTGTTATTTTTTCATTGAACTGGAATAAATATTCTTTACATAAACCCATTATTTAATTAATCATAGAGTTTATTAACTTCTTTTCTTTGATACCTATATTTTCTATTGGACTAATAAGCTAAAAAGTGGACTATTTGCTTCATAAAGAAATTGCTGATGTGGTGATTTTTTGCTCTTATGAGTGATCATGTTTTTTCTGTATTAAATACGATTTTTTGCAGTACAGTTTATGCTAAATTGACCTATAATTTTCCTCTTTTAGTAGCTGCATCATTTAGTGTTTTTTGTTACAATTTCCACCGAGTCTGAGAGGGGAAACGACTGTGTATTGTTGCAGTTTTGGATCACCTACATTTCTTACTATTTACTCTGTTGAAGTATGAAAAGCCTAGGCATGAGACTGTGGGATGTAATTATCTTTAGCTGTATATTTGAAATAGTGTTAGCTCTGTTAATATGTATGAATACCATTCTTTTTTCACAGCGGAAGTAGTCACTGGATCAGCTGCATGGCTTGGCAGAGGACTCTCATGTGTTTGTGTTCAGAGAAGAGATAGTGATGCTCGTCCGTCGTTCGATTTGACACCAATGCAGGTAATAATGCTCAGTTGAATTATCAAAAAATTTATTTAATTCATGTTGGATATGCTGTATGATGTTTTTTGCTTGATCTTTTGAGGTGTAATGAATATATGTATGATTGATACAGAATGTTCATTTTTTCATTTTGGGTTTATTATTTTTAAAGAGCAAAAGGTGATCCTCTTTATAGGTTGCTGATTGTGTCATGCACGAATACCTAATAATTGCACTACATATTTTTTTTTTTCAGGAAGAGTGCCTTGATAGGCTGCAGAGTCGGTTGGATATTGCCTATGATAGTTCTATCCCTGAACATCAGGTATATTTCATAAAGCTACTATACATTAATTTCGGTAACATATAATATGAGGTGACCTATCAGGAGCCTTCTTTGGGTTTATCCTTACATGAAGTCATGCACTCTAAAATCTGCATATCCTTCTCACAATATTTTCTTTTACCGTATTGATAGGAAGCTTTGTGGGCATTGTGGCGTGCTTCGTTTCCTGAAAAGGAACTAAAAGGTTTAATTTCCGATCAGTGGAAGGAAATGGGTTGGCAGGGAAAGGATCCATCAACAGATTTTCGGTAAAGCTATGAATATTTCTGCTCCTATTTTTCATCTTTTCAAATCCTCAGTTTGCTTGGAACTAATATATGGTATATTGTGATAGGGGCGGAGGTTTTGTATCACTTGAAAATTTGTTGTACTTCGCAAGGAATTTCCCGGTATGATCACTCATTTGCTCCCACACTTTATTTCCTACAGCAGTCAGTGTAAATGCATGCATATATATATGCATACTCCTGAATTGGTAGTTCTCAGTATCAAGATGGTTATTATTCTCAGTATTCTATGTTAGCTTTATGTGGGCTGACAAGCATCTTCTTGTCTTCAATTACATGATTTTCATAAATCTGAAAATTCTAACTGTCCACTTGAATTCTCTGAAATACGATCGGTTTCAGGTCAACAAATTAACTTTAAAACAATGAAGGAAGTCTTTTACAATAAAAGGGAGTATCAATTTTATACTACTTAATGCTTGCATGACTACAAGAGAACATGAAAATGGTTTCATGTCCTTTGTTGGACTAAATTGACATTTACTTCTTAATGGGTTTTGTCATACATTGCTGATCCAGTCCAAACTTTTCCTGGATGGGCAAGTATCTGAGATTTTTGTCTAAATGTTTTTTCTGTAGAAATCTTTCCAGGATCTTCTTCGCAAGCAGGAAGGTGATAGGGCAATGTGGGAATACCCATTTGCTGTAGCCGGGGTCAACATTACATTCATGCTGATTCAGATGCTTGATCTTGAAGCATGTAAGTTTTTCAATGCGACAAATAAATAAAATAATTTGCTGAACTCTGTATTTCTATCCCAAAATGGTATAGTTAAACTAACTATTTTAATCGGGATAAGTTAAACGAATCTTTGTGTTTTACCAAGTATTAAGTCTAATCCGGTTGAGTAGTTGTATTCTTTTCATGTCTTGCTTGCTTCAGAAATGTTATGGACAGTCTTTTCTTATTGAATGAGACCTTTCTGTTAACCATCAGAACTATACCATTGCACTAGCGTTTGCATTAACTTGCTCCATATATTGGGTGAGTGCCAGTTGATGCTTGTGAGTCGTGTGAAATGAGTTCATTGGAATGAGACTATTTTCCATGCAGAGGCGATCAGTATTCAAAGCCCAAAGGGAACCATAACTAATAACGATTCCTAGTAAAACACGCAATGAAAATATTTGTTGTTATTCATCACTTCTTGTTTTCCCACGTCCTTGCAGATAAGCCAAGAACGCTTGTGGGAGCAACTTTCTTGAAATTTCTCGCAGGTAATGCCTTAGCTTCAGTCTCACCTGCGAGAGAGCGCCTAATTTTGTGTGTGTGGACACATTTATTCTTTCTTCTTTTCTACTCTTCATATGGACAGAAATACAGTCTTTGCTGAATATAATTCTCTTCATTATTGTTGAATTCTTTAATTCTTTTGCTCGACAGAAAATGAATCAGCATTCGACCTTCTATATTGTATAACGTTCAAGCTAATGGACCATCAATGGCTTGCCATGCGTGCCTCTTACATGGATTTCAATGTAAGTTTTCACCTTGTGATAAATTTCACTTCCAAGTACTTAAATTACACATCAACGTCACTTGATCTTCCCCGTTGCCACATTCAGGCTGTGATGAAAGCTACTCGTCGTCAGCTTGAGAGCGAGCTTCTCCAAGAAGACATCAGACGCCTAGAAGACTTGCCATCGTATAAACTTCTTAGTCGGTAGTGGAGTAGGTTAGCTATCGAGGTTTTGAATGAACGCGTAGGAGCGGCTTTTCCCACGATTTGCTACATTCTTGGTCATGGTGGAAGTAGTGAGAAGCCAAGCAGATTGTCTATAATGCAAAAGCAAGTTTGCTTTCACTTGCTTTATATCCAAAATGTATCGATTGATTTCTTTTTCTTTTCTTTTTTCCACTTGAAAGGATATGTATTTGTTCATAATCCATAGGTATAGTAATATTGGGGGTTGCAATATTAAGGCAGGTATAGATATTATAAATACAAGCAAGGTCTATCTTTTGTGAGCTTGAAAATTTTAAAGAAATGTTTTGGTTTTTGTCCCTTTTTTTTTTTGAAGCTGAAATTTTGCAATACAATAGTAGTTGTATTCGTTAAAGCAAACAATTACATGCAACAAAAGTTGTTAGAAATTTAGAGGGTTACTTGCTATAAATGCACGGCCTTTAATTGGATTTTCGATTTAGAAAATCTTTGAAATGTTTTCAATATTTAATGAAGAGACAAAAAAATCCTTAGATGTCATTGAATTTATATGAAAATCAGTGGCCTAGTGATTCTATTAGTTAATGTACATTATATTTGATTTTGTAATTTTGTGACATCTAAAGGCTGTTTTGTTCTTTTATTCAAGATTAGCCAATTTGAACATCACTATTAATTGGCAATTAACCAATGTTAAAACTAGCACATCACGATAATAAAATTCATTAGACATTGAAATCTTTAATAGCCAAACAAGCTCCAATTCAAAGTTCCAAAAGCTCAATGTGAAATCACAATATATAGCCAATGGCAAGAGAAACAAACAAACTTCAAAATCCAATGTTCTAACAAACTTCAAAGCAAGGCTCGAACTCGTTGCATTTACTCGTAGATCCACGAGTGCGCGCTGCTCCTCCATTCCGCGATTCCCTCCGGGAACCAAAGAGCAATCTCCTTCTTCGCACTCTCAACAGCATCGCTCCCATGGATGACGTTCCTGCATTTGCAACGTCACACATCAGACCATCGATGTAGATAGGTGGAGGTTTTTTTGACAACTACGAACGAAATAACCATAAACAGAGGAAACCTCACCTGCCAATGTCAATGGCGTAATCGCCACGGATGGTCCCCGGAGCAGACTCAGCTGGGTTGGTGGCTCCGATTATCTTCCTCCCGGTGGCCACGACATTCTTGCCTTCCCAAACCATTGCAACAACAGGTCCGGAAACGATGTACTCAACCAGCCCGTTGAAGAAGGGCTTGGCGGATAAATCGGCATAGTGCCTCTCAGCAAAAGCGCTGTCCACGGTAATCAGCTTAAGACCTGAAAGTTATTTGATTATCAAAGATTATACTTTCATTCTCCCATCAATTAAAACTATGAAACTGAATAATCTATCAGGAATTATATTACATATTTGAACACACAAATAAAGGAAGGCATTTGCATATGCTGTTTTGCTTCAAAATTTAGGCCTTAACTGATCAGGAAAAGAATGTAGACCAAAATCAACAGTAAAAATACAACTTTGTTTAAAACCGTTGCTCTTTTTCTCCATTCATGGTCCAAAGACAGGACGATGATCGGAACAAGAAGGGCATAATTGCTGCTTAAAATCAGCATCAATCATAGTAATCAACTAATGGGGTGTTTGGTTTGATTGATAAAATTATTTTCGGTTGTCTTTGCTTCAATGTTTTGCACTTTTCGCTACACGACAAGGGCAATTTCGGTATTATACTACATTTTAGTCACAATCCTTCAGTTTATCCTATACCACAACCAATCAATCCAAACACAACTAAATTTTCCAAATTCTCTCATCCAAACTCTACCCTTTCAATCTTAACATCCCATCCACCAAACCAAACACTGCCTAAGTTTTCAACTATTTATTAGTTATCAAGTTAAGCATCTCAATTTCAAAACAATCAAGAAACGGAACGCGAAAGACAGTAGCTTGCACCTAATTCGAACTAAAGCTACACAATCACGAAAGCACCAACAATTACACCACTGCAAAATCAGCCATAAATGAGGTTTCATAGCTCAAGATTGAAAATGTACCTTTCAAGGTGAAACCTTTCTTCTCAAATCTTCCAATGATCTCACCCACCTGAATCAAAACACACACAAAACAATACCCAAATCAATCAAACATCCTTGAATCTTCTCGCAAATTTCCTTCCAACAATCCACAAAATCTATTACATTCCCCCAAATTCAGCTCAACACAACCAAAATAGCTAATTAAGCTTCTTTTTTATGAAAGATTTTACAATTCATTCTCCAGGAATAAAAACAAAACACACACACACACAAACTGCAAGTTCAGCTAGTGTAATTCACATCTAAAAAAATCCCTAACTTCGAAATTCAGACAAAGATAAAGTTTTGCTTGGAAAAAAAAAGGAAAAACACAAACCAGATTTCTCTGAACACCATCAGGCTTGATCATAATAAAAGTCTGCTCCATTTTAGCTGAGGCGGCGAAGAATAGCAAAGTTGAGAGGTTTTTGCAGCAGAGAGAAGCTGATAGAGAGGCTATATATATAAACACACGCAGCAAAAGAACATCCACAAACCCTAATCAACCAATTAATTGCTTTCAGATTTTTACAATTTTTTTTTTTTTTTTGGTTTTACTGTTTTAGAACACTTTACACGTGCTTTTCGCCTTTTGTCTTTATCTCTGTCTTTGTCTTTTATTTTATTTTCCTTTTTCTTATTGGGCTTTTGTAATGGGCTTTAGGGGCAAAATGTTTGTTCATTACTACATTTTGCCCACTTTAAATATTATATACCTTTTGAGGAAAAGAAAATTTTGGTGAATGTGTAAAAATAATTTATGTAGTTTAGGGGAACTTTTAACATGGTGAATAAATATAAATATGAATATTATTGAACACTAATGGTTGATGCGATCGATTTCATTGGCAAAATTTAGGAGATGAAAGAAAGGGGTTTTATTAATAATTAATTTAGGAGATAAAATTACATAATAATAATTAATTAATAAATTAATAATAATTTAAATCACACAAAACATAATTGATTATTTTCTTCAATTATCATGTCATTTTTAATTGTTAATTATAATTGTCAGTAAATAAAATAATGTGACATTTGACAACGCAATAATAAGGATCATTTCGATCAATCGGGCCAACCCCATACTTGATCTTCATATATTGTTCATGTCGGTCGGACTGAGTTTTTTTCTAGCTAAAATTCTTCTCTATCCATTCGGGCCAACCTATCAATTTCAGGCAAAATTGACAATCTTACCTAGTTGGGCAAAGAAAAAAATGTATATCTAGCTAAATTTTTTCGATCCTAACCCTGTTTTCTCGGTTTCAGGCTAAATTACACCCCTACTAATTAATAGGAGACTACCTCGTAATAAAATTATCGATCCAACTCACACATAAAACGAGACGACTATTAAAATAACCATTTTAAGATAGTGAAAATAAATTTTGGCATGTAAATAAAAATGGATAAAAGATAGCCTCTCATTTCACGAATTTACACATGTGAATTCGTGAAATGGTGAATTTTACACACATTTCACGAATATGCATGGGCGAATTCGTGAAATGAAGTGTAAAAATACCATTTCACGAATTTGCAGATGCAAATTCATAAAATGATGCATTTTACACACCAATTCACGAATTTGCATGTGCAACTCGTGAAATGGTGTGTAAAAACACCATTTAGCAAATTCTTGAAATAAGTGGCTATTTTTTATCTCTTTATATAACAGGCCAAATTTTATCTTTACTATTTTAAAATGATTATTTTTATACATTTCTATGCGTATTAAATTATAATTTATTTGTATCTTTAGTTATGATTGTGGTCTATATTGATGATAATATTACAACTACAACATCATAAATTCGTGTTGTTAAATTTTTGTGAGAATATCATATCATAAATTAGTGTTGTTAATTTAATATAATAGCACTGTGATAATATAATGTTTCGGCATTTTGCTAAAAGTAATTTATGTAACAAGCGACAAAATCATTTTCTGAAATTACGTCGGGTGGAGCTAATAAAATATTTTTTTTCAGGATAGTGATTTACACATAATTAGCACTGTTCTTCTATATACGTATATTTTTATTTTAATACCTCAAAAATTATTCTTGACATCACTATTTGTACAAATTACATTATATAAAATTAAAGCTCGGTGTGTGTTCTTTTAATAATATTTGTTTGAAGTTAAAGGAAAAATAACAAATCGATACTTTTAAGTTTTATGAAATTTATATACTTAACGATGGCAATAATTTTTCTAGGTATTATAGAACCAAAATAATTACATGAAACAAAAAAGAATATCCCTCACATTGAGTAAATTTAATCGGTGCTCACGGGCTGGGAATGGATGATGTATATCCCTTACATCATACTAGTATATATAGAATTAATTTTTCCTTTTAGAATTATAAATGATATGTTCTTGTATTATAACAATTTTAAAATCCAATATCGCATGCAAGTGGGATTATTATATCGTACAAAGGTGAGACCACTACATCCACCACTACAAGAAAACACGCTATTAACGACGGACGGTATTCCGTCGTTAATGGTGCGGCCTTAATGACGGATTTAGCTACGATTTTTTTTTTATCTAAATAGCGACGGGATTAGCGACTGAATTTTCATTTTTTTTAATTTTTGATTATTTTATTTAAAAAATAAAATATTCCGTCATTAATTTCGTCGTTAAATAATTAAATTATTTTTATTTTTCCGTCGTTAAATTCGTCGTTAATTCGTTAATTTTTAATTATTAAAATATTTCGTCGTTAAAAATTTAAATTATTTTTATTTTTATTTTTCCGTAGTTAAATCCGTGGTTAATTCATTAATTTTTAATTATTAAAAAATTCCGTCATTAAATTCGTCGTTAATTAATTCATTTATTTTTATTTTTCCGTCGTTAAATCCGTCGTTAATTCATTAATTTTAATTATTTTTAATCATTAAAAAATTTCGTCGTTAAATCCTTCGTTAATTAATTAATTTATTTTTATTTTTCCGTCTTTAAATCCGCCGCTAATTCATTATTTCTTAACTATTTTTAATTATTAAAAAAATTCGTCGTTAAATCCTTCATTAATTAATTTATTTATTTTTATTTTTATTTTCTATCGTTAAATCCGTCGTTAATTCATTAAATTTTTTCATTTTTAATTATTAAAAAAATTTCGTCGTTAAATTCGTCGTTAATTAATTAATTATTTATTTTTTTAATTATTTAAAATTCCGTCGTTAATTCCGTCGTTAAGCTTGTTATCCCACATCGAAAAACTTGTGGATGTTTGGTTGAGTTTGTGCCTATAGATATTAGAGCACCAATACTAGAAATAAAGAAAGAAATAATAAATAATTAAATAAATAAAATAATATTATAATAATAAAATAATATTATAATAGTAATAAATAATTAAGTATATAATTTTGAAAATAAAAAAATAAAAAATATATTTTATTTTTTTAATATCAATTTTTTTTAACGACGGAATATTCCGGTCGCTAAATTTAACTATTTTTCAATATTAATTATATTAACTACGGAATATTCCGTCGCTAAATTTAACTATTTTACACTATTAGTTTTATTAACGACGGAATATTCCGTCGTTAATTTTTAACGACGGAAATTTTCCGTCGTTACCTAAAAGACAACGGCTCCGTCAACGACGGTGTCCTTTCCGTCGTTATGTCATTTTAACGACGGAATCGGCATTTATAACGACGAAAATTTCCGTCGTTAACGCCGTGTTTTTTGGTAGTGCACAAAGAGGTGTCAACTACTCATACAAAAATTAAAAAAATACCTACACATAGACGGGATTTGAACTGAAGATCCCACAATTTGAATTTGAGCTAGACATCTTGAGTGCATATAAGAATTAGTTAAGGCTAGGGATATCAAAACAAGAACTTAACTTTTTCTGGTCATGTATATATATGTACTTTGCTTCACCTACTAGAATTGTAATCTAATGAATTTCTCACAAAGTTCGATCGCATCAAATAATTCATGACTAGCAACTTTTTCAAGATTTGGTGCAATTATTTAGAAAGTACATGATTATCGATCGATCGATTGAATTTAGATTCTATTATATACTATTAATGACGAGTTGCGTTCAAATGGGAATCATTACCTATTCATTCATCAATATGCATCATACAAACATATATTCTGTGTGTGTGTGTGTGTTTTTATACAATTATTAGTTTACTTAAATAGAAAAGAAAAAAGTAGTGGGTAGTATACGTAAAAAGGTCGGCTCTCTGATGATAGAGATATAGATGCATGTACTTAACTATGGAAGGCCTTTTGAAATCTTATTAGAGATTGTATGCAATGATGCCTAGCTACTTTGTATTAAATATATGGTGCATAACTGAATCATTAATTATTCTAGTAAGTTATGCTCTACGCTTTACCAGAATGTCTTATTATTACATTACATTATAACGCAATAATTATGAGGAACGCTACATCTAAGAGTTAATGTATAAAGAACTAAAGATAACGGTGTGACCGGCTTCTATAGTAGGCTAGGCCTAATATTTTATTCCTTTCACATATGTATATGTTGATTAACTAAAGTGCTAAATGCGGTTGATTAATTTGGATGGAAGCCGATATAAAAGTGTGAATTCTCTATTGTAAAACAATGTCCAACGATGATGCATTATACATATATAGAGGGGAAGATGAATAGATATATATTTCCCTTAAGTTAACTAGGAGCAAATTTGAACCATTAATCTCGTCACCTTTTATTATATTTTATATATTTTTGTAGCGCCATCATCATTATCTAGTGAATATATTACGGAGTATGTTATAGAAAAATGAATTCTTAGTGTGGAAATTGATCGACATTCCTACATAGAATTTTCTTTATTTTTATCTTTCATTTTATATGGTTTATATTTAATTTTATTTCGTAATGTTCGACTTTATAAAGATGGATAACAAATTATTGTAGTTTATACGCATAGGAGTTGTTTATTGCGAGAAGACATTTTTTCGTGAGAAGCTGCAAAATGTTAAGAAAGTTGCATAAACTGTATAATTAATTGTTTGACACAACATCAATAAAGTTGTTGCACAACATTATGCAACAACTTTATACATTCTATGCAACATTATCATAGTGTAATTAATAACTGGATACATTTTCTTGCGTGGTACGGAACATATGGAAGATTAGGAATGAAATTGTGTTCAACAATAGTGACTGGGATCGAGATAAGATTGTCGAGGAAATTAAGTCGTTTGCTGCAAGAAGGGGCTGAGGTTCCGTCAATGGTGTGCAAATTCGCTCATGCTCTTAATTCTCACTTAATTCTTAAAAAGAAATAAGTAAGAGACATTTTAAATGGGACAACTCAAACCAAAAAGTGGAACATTTCGAATGAGATCGAGAGACGGAGTATTAGATAAGGATCATCTTGTATCTTAAGTTTTAGTTTTAGTTTTTATAAAATATATGTATATAGATCATTATATATGATAAAATATACCCCACCGTCAATGATCCGTTTAGTTACTACAAATTTTTTCAAATTATTTGTCACTTTTCTTTTATTGAAACATTTTAATCTACCTTTTCAACTCGCAATGCATTTTTTCAACTCTCAATATATCCTACCAATTAAAGTAAATAAAATTATTAAAATACGTGCCTATTAAAATGTGGCAAACGGGTTGAGGACAGAGAGAGTAGAGTACTATATAATACATATGTATGTATTGTGTCGAGAAAATGTTATTTACATGCTTCGTGTTTGGTTACCTAAATATCTATAATCTATAATCTATAATATACTTAAATGGGGAACCAAATTGAAGAATTGATTTCAAATTGATTTTGATTTGTGTGGCAATTTTGTAGTTTTCTCAAAATCAATAGTCTATATTATATGCATAGGATAAATAAGTGGGAGAGAGAAATCCAAAATAGAGTTACTGGGAGAGAGAGAGAGAGAGAGAGAGAGAGAGAGAGAGAGAGAGTATACATGTTTTTAAATTTTCTATTCCTTCTCCCTTTTTATACTCTTTTATAAAATTAATTATTTTTTACTAATAATACCATAATAAATAATCAATATGCATATCAAATTGAAAATCATATTATTTTTTAATTTGACATATAGTATGTAAGAAATAGATTAAAAATTAAATACTTATTATCATTTAAAATTTGAAATTGATTTTCAAAATGAATTTCGAAATTAATTTTATCGAGCAAATCAATTATGTTTTTTCTAGAATATAAATATGTCGATAAAATTAAATCCTAAAAGTTCGTCATTTAAAGCATTATTATATAAGAAATTAAATGTGTACGTGTATAAAATTATTTTTCAAAAAAGTAAATGTATACTTGCGTCGACAAATATGAATGTTGTAAAAAAATTTATTAACTAAACACATCCGAATAAGCATTATCCTACTCATAAATATGTTGCTAAACAATATTTGTAACTGATTTTTTTTTTTGGTGGAGAATTGAGAAGGCGTACACATTGCTTACTTATCCCACGAGTTAACACCATATTAATTAATTAGGACAAATTTTTTTAAACAGATTGTATTACCGAACAAATTATATTAATATTTTACGTTTCATATTTAATATCTTTGAATTTTTTTAATTATAGCTATTGTCGTGCATTGCACAGATGGACAATACTAGTTGTAAAATAATATGCGGTCATTTGGAATACGTGTAGATATTTGGTAAAAAATTTCATCGTTCTAAAAACTCTGAATGAAATATAATTGTAGCCACCACAATGAGCTACATGACAAATTTGTTTTCTTTTCATTCACGATGCAGAAAATTATTACTAGACACAATTGTTTATTTAATTAATTAGGATTATATATTGATAAGAATATTGCAAAACGCGAAGGAATAATGTTGAGGCCCAATCAAGTAGTGGTGCTAATGATTAGGAAGCCTGTTATTATTCGTTTTTATGTATGTTTATTTTTTCAACATCGAATGGGCGTATGCCAAAAAATTGTTTATTTGGCATGGGGAATCTGGAGATTAGATTATGATGCACCAATAATATTAAATACAAAACCTAAGTGCCTCATCTTGAAAACAATTGGCAATAAAATATCTGGTGTCACAGATTTGAAAATTGTTTGGGCATTATGGGTGCAACAATTTCATAATGTAAAAGAATTTGGGTTTCTAGATTCGGAGGTTTTGAATATATCTATTTTAGGCTAAAAAGGTGCTACTTCATAATTGTGTAATAATGATGGCCACATTAGTGAAGCCTCCTCGAAAACCAGTGCATGCACTATACTTTATTTGAAAAGAACGAAAAAAGGTATACAATTCGATCGCCTTTTGTATTGTATATTATATTTTGATTTATCTATTCATGCGATTTACATAATATAAATGGAGCACAATTACTTTGTAATAAAGTTTGTTCAAAAGTAACGTGAAAAATGAAAAAATACGATAATTCAAAATTTGAATAATTATGTTCTTCAAAAGCCTAGCTAGTGAAACATTGAGACTTAATTGAGTGTCTGACTTAATTGTTGTATAGTATAATTATTAATTAAGCTATTAACAAAAGGGTACAAAGTGAATTTCATTGCTAATAAAAGTGGGGTTACAATACCTACTTAGCCAGTTAAAGAATTAAAAGGAGATCACTCCAAGTCTGCAAATGTCACGGTTAATCATACTGTTATCTAAATATTTTTTATTGTTGGAGCCAACCATTGATGGACTAAACGGGCTTTAAATGTGAAGGTTTGGACTTGTTATTTGATTTATGGGCCAAACTCTTTTCATTAGAGATTGCTTTACAACCCAAACAAAAACTATTAGAAAGCCCACACCTAGCACTGGAAAGCAACGTGGAGGAATCAGAGCCGTTGATATCCACCTCACCAAAAAGTGGCGCCAAAGTCTCAATCGTAATTTTCATCTCTGCGGGCAGCGGGCAGCGGGCAGCTCTCTCAATTCTCTTCACAAATTGAGTTCCCCACTCTATGAAGCACAGGTTAACGTCCCTTATAAGCTCACGCCATTATCTACTTTGTTTTTTCTAATTATTATTAGTTGTATTTTTTTAATTTTGTTTAGCTTAGTATAGTCCTCCTCGATACTGCCTCTTATGAATTTATGATGTACGTTTGTGTAACAAAAATATAACTAAATTAAATTATGAACTTCAATGTATAATTCTCTTGATATTTAGATAAAATCGTACGATTTGTGTGAGGTTTAGATAAATTAGTTCTGATACGTTTGCGGAAAATACTCTCCAAAATCATAATTATCCTAGCCTAAGACTTTATTTGTGATTTGAAGATTGTACGACATGGAGTCATTGAAAAGATTAATAGAGTGATTATTTAAGAGGATAAAGCTTAAGGAATTAAAAAAAAGGAAAGATTTATAAAATAATAATGTAAGATCCACGTATAAATTGGCATTCCCAAAGAATACGTCACGTATTAGGTCTAAGTAAATGGTTTCCCTCTTTTTTCCCGCATATAAAAATCACATATTCCCCTCCCATTTTGCCGCCATTGCTTCTTCCCTTCCTTGATTCAAAGTTTCCCCTTTTCAATTCCACACGACAAACCCTTTCTCCTTTTCGTTTACTCCTACATCCATATTTCCCTAAAAATCCCCACCCTTTCCCCCTCTCTGCTCCGAAAAGAAAAGGGGGAAAAAAAAAAAAGTATCCTTTGAGCCCTAAAATTCGTCCAATTTTGATTAATTTTATGACATGGGTTTCTCGAAGAAGCATCAAGTCGAATTGACCAAGGAATCGGAGGGCAAGAAATGGGTAATCGCGATTCGTGCGCCGCTGAAGCCGGTGTCGACGAAGGTCAGAGACGGCGAGGAGGAGGAGGAGGAGGAGGGCTCCACGACGCCGACGGCGCGTGAGTCGAGGATACCGGAGAAGGCTGCGTGCCCGGCGGCGCCGAGGAAGCGCCGCCCTCCCTCCACTTGCCAAGTAGTCAGAGAGTTCTTCAATCCCCCCGATTTGGAATCGGTCTTCATCCGCCGCCGCGCCGAGAGCGCCAATTGATGACTTTTAAAGGTTGTGTTTTGGGCTTGGGGAATTTAAGCTTAATTTCTTGCCTTTATTTGCTATATATTGTATTACTAGTGGGTTTAACTTAATTTAGAATTTAGATTTTGTCACTGCTTTTGTAGTTTAGCTGTAGTTTTACTTAGTTTAGTTAGCCTAGCCTCATGTTCATGTATAATATAAATATAGTAGATTAGTATTAGTATTAGTATCAGTATCAATCTTGTATCCTACTAGCTCGAAATCAAAGTTTAAATTTTATGACCAGTTTCATCTCATTTATTTTTATTTTTTTCTTTAAATGGGATGTCTGTTTTTGATGGCTGTCGGTTTTATTTTAAGTACTAATGAGCTTCCAAATTAGGTTAATTTGACGAGCGTGGGCAATATGCTAACAATTTGATGTGATTGATGGTTTCATTTTATTTGGACCCTATTTTTTTTTTTCAAAAAATTTAGTTCCAATTGTACTTCAATTTATATAAATATACCTCCAACTCATATTCATGTTTAAGTGTGTCAGCACTACATCTTGCACCTCTAAACCCTAAAAAGGAAACCACAAGCAAAACTTATTTCTTAGCATATGTTATTTTGCATGAATCCAACTATGAAATGTGAGTTTGAATTGATGGATCTGAAATTTAGACTTAAAGTCACTCATATTCTTTGCTAGAATATTTAAATTCGAAATATTGAAGTTTAGTTCATTTTGATTGGATTTCAAACCATTTGCAAAGTACAGCGGTTTTGAATTTATTTCACTATCATTATCATACACAAACAAACGCCACAAAACTCACATACATACATATATATTAATGCATTGCATAACGGATACACACATTACACACAGTTAGCGTTTACTACACACCTTAGTAAGCTACCACACAACGCAGTACACACTCATAGTACTACAGAAACTAATATTAAGAATCATTTTGTTATATTTTGTGAATATTATATACATTGACATAATAAGATTAGTGTGTTTACTTTTATTTACTGAACAACAAGATATTTTATATAAATAGAATCTCAAATGTTTTATTATAGTCTAACAAGCAGTTTATTTGAAACTACATATGGGTTTAAATTATTTCTAAAAAGGCCAGCCAAACAATGAGTTCCAAATGAATGGATTTTAGGGACTTCAAATCATCTAATTAAGCACTAACTTAAATATTTTTCTTCTAATCTAAGTAAAATGATATTTTTTTCTTTCCAATAATTCAATCTCCAAACAAATTAGACTAAAATATTACTGCGCCTTCCGAAGTTGGAAAAAATCCAAGAAAGAGCCCATTTCTCATTTTCATCATGCAATTATCAACAGAGAACACATAAGTGCATAGAAATTGAAGCAAACAGAAATAATAATAACAATAACAATAACAACAACGAGAATAATAAAAATTATAATAGTTCCTCCAAAAAAATTGTTTGAATTATTTAAACCAATGTAAAAATCCCTCTTGATATTTCTTGGAGCCCAAGCAGTTCTTGCAACATTATTCAAAAGTTAAAGGTTGAAAATTTCGAAGTAAATGTAGGTAAATGAAGGGTAGCCCACCCTCGTAAGTCGTAAAATGATTCAATAATGTGAATAGAAAATAAAATAAAATAAAATAAAATAAAAGGACGAACGCACTTACATAATTGAGAACCTGTTAAAAATGAGAATCCAATGTGGGGTAGTATTTATTTTATAAAAATATTGGTGACTTCAATGCACTGTTTTCTACAGTCAATTTTATAGGCCCACATCATTCTTCATGATTAGGACTTTTGGAAAATATTGTAGATTACAAGATTTATTATTTAGGAACTGACACAGATCAATATACGGCGGAGAGGATGAGAACCACCAGTCCCACATTTTGTCCTCTATCATACTTATTTCGTTCATGAATTTTCTTTATATTTTGATTCGATTCGGGGTCTTAATAAGGTATATTGATTTTAAATAAATATATAAAGTGAGTGAAGTTTGGGTCCCATTCATATGTGTATTTTAAATTAAAGTTTGAAAGATAAAGTAATGATGTTGATGGATGTGATTAAAGTTATTTAGAAAAAGATTCTTTATTTGGCAAAATTGAAGTGTAAAAAAAAGTTATGGACGGACCAAAATGGCAAAATATAAAGAAAATTCGTGGATGAAGGAAGTATTTTATTTTCATCTATATTTCTACATTATTATATGCGATAAAATCAAATTTCAAAGTTGTAAACCAAGAAAGAAATAATAGACATTTTTACATGGTTTATTTTACCGTTGTTGATGATAATTTCTTTATAGGTCCAATCGCTATATATTTTGCAAAAGTAAATTATGTTTTAGGAGTGCTCTCTAGTAAGAATTGATTTTATCGTCAGAAGTAAGAATGACGAACAAGAGCATAAAAGCGACGAACAAGCGCATAAAATCAACAAACAAGAGATGAGCGAAATAAAAATCAAAATTTCGCTCCCTCTAGGATTCGAACCTGTCTCAATGAACAAGCGCATAAAATCTATGAACAAACGCATAAAATCAACGAACTTCTCACTTCTCACTTCTCACAATAGATATCTATTCTCACAAGAACCAAATCCTTATATTTTATATATAAATTGTAAGTTATTGTATGAGTACAAAATTCTTGTTCAGTGCACAATTTAATAAGGGAAAAGGTTCAATTTCCACCTTAAGGTATATTTGAAATAACAATCATTCCTCTAACGTATGTTTTGGATCAATTAAGTCCTTATCGTTTTTAATCGTGAGTACATTGCCTTATCCGACTAACACCGTTAATAATTTCGTTATTAGATAACGTCAACGGGACTTTTGTGCCTAACCAAAAACGTTAGGGGGGTATTTGCTCTTTAGGTAAAAAATATACGAGAATATTAAATAAATAAAACAAATTTATTATAACTATTGACTTAGAGAACAATAAATTAAACTAATGTACTACAATACATTAATCTTTTCAAAATACAAATTATAAAAGATTTTTGTAAAACAATTATTTTTAACATATAAATCTATACTCTCAAACATTGTGTTTGTGTCAACTACAAATCAATTTTAAAAAGATTGAACATTAATTTGGTGTGAACATTCGTATTTAGCTAGATTCGAGTTTTAGCTAAAACCTAACTTAATTGAATTTATATTTTCATTAAAAAACAAATTGAATAAAAAAAATCAAAAGTGTTGTAAAAAATTCAGATCAAACCCAAAAATACAAAAGATTCAAAAACATTCGAGAAAATTGAATTTATTGTTGGGTCTCGAAGGGGTTCTAAACTGGTGTATGAGGGGTAATACACCAGTATGTTGATCACACTATTTCTTAACACAGAAATATGGGAGTAAATAGGTAAGTCGAGTATCGTATCCACAAGGATTGTACCATGAAAACACAAAGGCTAACTATCACAGACACATTATCATTATCCAGGCGACAATTAAAATATGGGTTTTTTATGGACTTCAAATCAGAATTCAAAGTCAAGATTAACTGGAAATAAAAATATGAAATAAACAAATAAGTAGAGAAGACTGACCCTAGAGAGGTATTAACCTAACCAAATTATGCAATTGACTTGTTAACCTGTTAACCACTTTAATCCA
>JAYJMF010000019.1:933523-967844 GCA_036873715.1 Salvia sclarea
CCTAAAAATATTTCAAAATTTTTATTATTAAAAGATACAAACTATTGATATTGTACTAAAATATTTTCATTAATGTGACAAAAATAACATTATTTTCACCATAATAATCTTTACAAAACAAATTCAAAACTGATCAATTCATCCGAATAAATAGTTGATTATCTAGCTTACTTTATCCATCAGTCCTATCAACTGAGCAAAACTCCCCCTAAAAATATAAAATGAACGAAACCCTTTCACAGACTAAACTAACTTGTTGCTACAAGATCTTTGCAAGAATACAAATTAGGTCGAAGAATCACCATATATCCTTCTTTAAAAAGAAAGAAAAATTAGTAGTTCTAATCAACTAAATATATCCAATTTTGTCTATGAATCCTATCACTCAAAATAAAACAACCCATTCCACAGACCAAGCTAACTCGTTGCTACAAGGTCTTTGCAAGGATACAATTAAGTCGAAGAATCACCATATATTCTTCTTGAAATTGAAAAAAAAATTAGTAGTTCTAATCAACTACATATATCCAATCCTTTTCATGTAAATTACAAATGGAAGCTAGCAGAATTAGACCTATAGTGGAGTAGAGGGAATTCATTGATGTTCATATTCATACCATGCATGAAATTGCCATCTCCCACAAAACTCAAGAAAGCATTTGGATTATCTTCCTTCTTCTTCTTCTTCTTCTTCTTATGCAGGATTTGAAGGCTCTTCTTCGAGCTTCCGCTGCTCTTTCCGGTGAGCTTCTGCACGAGCGATCTGAAGTTTCCGGCGTCGGTCTTGATGATCTCCGGCGCCACTATGTGAATTATGCGAATTTTGGGCTTATCTTTAAATATTGTGTGAGAATTTTTGTGAATTGTGAAGTTGGAGTTGCCTAATGTTTTCTCATCACATGAGTATTGTGTCTTCATGCTTTTCTCTATCTTGAGAGAGAGAGAGAGAGAGAGAGAAAGAAGAGAGAAGAGAAAGAGAGAGAGGGGGGGAATGTGTTGTTACATATGTTGGTGAAGGTGATTTATATATAGGGTTGAGATTGATGGAAAACTGTTGATTAAATTATGAATTGTACCCTATTTTACAATTATAATGTGATATTTGAAAGTTGATAATTAAATACATGAACTATCAGTTTTTTACAGCTAGCTAAAACTCGGTTTTCGACGGATGAAAATTTTACAGTGGACACTAATTAAATCGACGCGAATTAAGAGACGCTACTTAGCTTGAGCTCCGATAAGGGGAGATGGGGCGAGCCCCCGAGCGCCCCTTGACAAAAAATGTTTATCTTTGTACTATAAATTTATTTTCTTAGATTTTAGCCTCATGCGAGTAATATTCCTGGCTCCGTTGTTTGCCGGAAAATAGAGAGTTTTAGCTTTGATCACAAAAGAAAATGATAATTTATATATTTAAGTG
Organism: Salvia sclarea; assembly: GCA_036873715.1. Lineage (NCBI taxonomy): Eukaryota > Viridiplantae > Streptophyta > Magnoliopsida > Lamiales > Lamiaceae > Salvia > Salvia sclarea. The sequence continues at coordinate 934,947 of JAYJMF010000019.1, forward strand.
TCAATTTTAAAATGTATTGTAATTACAAAATGAAATATAATTGGTAATTTAATTGATATACAATTTCTCCAGATATCAACCTTGTGTGGCAAGTCACTAACATTGATGCTTATCTCTCATCAAAATTCAAACCCTTGTAATTAAGTAATAGAAAGTGAACTTCAAAGCTACAAGAATAATAATTAATTAATTAAAAAAAATACCCCCTCTAAAAATAAGAACAAAAATCCTATCGTGCCGCTGATGATGATGATTATGTCTTGCATTTTGTTTTTTTTTTGGGATAAATGTCTTGCATTTTTATATATATCTGAAGTAAACATAATAATTAAGAAACAATTGTCAACGCTTATCGACATATATTTTCTATTACCTTAATTGGCTGTATAGGTTTTTCAACTTATTAATTAAGTTGCAACTTTGCCGACTACTTTGGTTTGTCCATTTGCTTACTTCACCTCTCCTCTCAGTCCAAGTTTCATCAATATTCATTCGAATATTTTTAGTACTTAAAAAAAATTATTCACATCATTAGCTCTATAAATTATATAGAAATTAATCAAAGTTCGATTTTTTATTTTTGTCCTAACTTCAAATAAATGAATAAGAAAGACATATCAAAATTTGATTTTTATATAATTTGTAAAATTAATAATGGTTACAATAATCTAGGAAGTATTATAATTTCAAAAAAATGTATGAAACAAAAACGAATAATGTGACTAAACTGCGAGCAATAATTATATAATATAATTTGTTGACAATTTATGTTGTCCCCATCTATGTGTAGATGTTAAAATTTGTTACCATTCGTTAGTTGAAGGGTTATTCTCCATAAAATAATGATGTTTACTATCAAATATTTTATTGGATCTATGTTAAAATTTAGCCTCTTCTAAGCCAAATGGCAACTCTAGAAAATTTTATAATACAAAAGTCAATCAATAGAACTAAAAGGCAAATTAATAGTTGTGTGGTAGAGCATGTGTAATCCGATTCGCTTTATTTGCCTCGTATGTAGTTGACTCTGGCCATTGTTTCAAAAGGAATTAGTTGACTTAGGTATAAAATAATAAGGTTTTTAGGTAATAAAAAAAATACAAATTTCTTGTTCCTTAGTTGAATGTAGAATGTTGTTGTTTCCACGTTTGTTGTGTTGTGTTTTTAGTATGGAGTGGGCATTAATGGTTTATGATGTAGCAACAACGTCTAAAAATAAACGAATACCTTTATCCATTTAAAAAATATTCAGATAAAAGTGGATTTCTGTTAATTTAAAAACCATGCTGAAAAAAATACAAGAAAAGAAAAAATAAATATTAATCATAACTTTTCATTAATCGAAATACGTAAATGATCTCCTATAAGTAGACTTACTAAATAGGCCGAGCTTGTAAATTGAAGTATTGGACTAAGTCATAAATAAATAAAACGCCTAATAATTAAAATAACAAGCCATCAAGATAAACTTTTCTTTTTGATCGGAAAGATAAACTAATAAATAAAGAAAGCCTAGCTATATCATTCTCTTCTATTGACACATTTTTTCCCAAATAGAATGTAGCTTCATCTCTATAAGAATTTATAAATTATATAATAAATTGAAAGATGGGAATTACTAAGTTACAAATTATCTAAAAATAGTGCATTACTAGGTTATTTACGACAAAAAAATACCTCAAAGAAAAACGATACGTTTTTTATTATAAATAAATAAATAGAGGTAGAATTGGCTGACCTATCCATCCGAGCTGGCATCAAAACGGCCACATAATACTAATATAATCGTTTTTCCATTTTCCTTTAAATATTTTTTCTTTTCTTTTCCCCAATCCATCTTTGCTCACTCTCAGACTTCTCAGTCATGGCTTCTCTGCATACTTTTGCGCCGCCGTCTTCTTCAATCGGAAATCTCCGCCGCCGCTCCACCGTATTTTATCCGCTTCTCCTCACCCGTGGTTCCGGCGGCGTTAATTTCATCGCCAATCTCAATTTAAGGTACAATTCCAGCAATTTCAAGCTCAATTTCCATTTTTTTCACATCGACTTTTAACTATATTTCTGTAGAGAATGTAATTTGCGAGGTTATTTTTCCTAGTAGCTAGAAGATTCTTCTTCCGTCTGGAATAATAATGCAATATGCAATGTATAGATAATTCCGCCGTTCTGGATTGTTGGATTTCTGGATTTCTCGACTCATTGAGCTGAGAAATTTGTAGGTATTGCTTCTAGTTATTTGAATTTAGGTTTTCGAGGTTGAGATTCATATGCTTACTTAGGTAGTCACGGTTAGTCAATGATTTTCAGTCAGAGTAGTTTTTTCTCTTAATTTTGTTTTTGGTGTAATCAAGGATTCCATTTTAGGATATATACATTGTAGTATGAATCATTGAATATAGTAGGCAAGAGATGATATCTTCTTGATCATGGATTAGTTTTTTCTGGCAAAGATGTAGAGGAAAAGATAGACTGTATTACTAGCTGGGAAATAAGGGCAAAACAAAGAGGGAAAAACAAAAAACACCTGAATAGAAGCTCTCAAGCTAATTGTCGAACACATTAAATCGAGGAGATACGTTTTAGTATAGTATCCTTCTTGCTTAGCTCTATCCCCGGCCTCCTCTTAGTCGTAATTTTGTCTTCCCGTTTTGTTTAGAGTGGCATTTTGTTTGAATGTTTTTTTTCATGATTTCAACCTTCAAGTTATGTAATTGTGAGAAGTGGTTAATGTTCTTGGATGCATACAGCTTTGCTAATCTTGTAATTTGAAGAAACAGAAAGTAATACATTGTCCTCAACTGAATTTGGATCTATAATTGAACATTTCGATAGCCATATGCTTGAAAAAAATTATGACTTCAAAACGTTGTTTGCGGCTTTTGTGTATTCTGTTTAAGCATGTTTGCTAGGATAATAACCCGTGAGGATGTAGTTATGTCGTATGTTGGTTGCTCATGCCGTTTACCAAGTAACAATGCTTGATTTAGCAAGCTTAAAATCTAAAATGTCTTGTGTGAAATAGATAAACGACGAATATTTTAAAGCATAGTCGCCCAACCCCATGGTCGGCACTTGAGATCCAGTGTACCACACCCTCGGTGTCTCACTTTCATTTTCTTTCTTTCTTTCTTTCTTTTTTCCTTCAATTTTTGAGAAAAGTTAAGTATGGTTCATAATATTATAATAAATTTTATTTTTATAAAAAATATTACTACAATGATAGATATGAATATGATAGTGGGACGCGGCGATGCTAGATCTATTCCCTAAATTTGATAAACTTGCCTTCTTTCTAGGGTAAAATACTTGGTGATTCTATGATATTCAAGCCAAGGATCCTTTTGCCATTGCGTTTCAGGTTGAAGAAGGAAGTAAAACTGCAAGAAAACAAGAGGAAGAGTCGTGTATGCGCTTCAAATACGGATCCTCCAGCAAAAGCTGATGACACAAAATCGAGCGATGCTGCTTCGAGCCCTCCACTCGCCACCATTTTAGCTGGTATCGTAGTCTTCTTGTTTGTCGCTTGGATCATTGGATCCATAGTAATGTGGATTCTTGGATTTATTTTACATCCACCACAACTGAAATGAGACACAATTTGTCTAGTATTAAGGTTGTTAGATCATCTCCATTCAATAAATGGGAGACAATTTATCTTTAGAAATTATTGGCAGTATATAATGAGGAGACAGACTTTGGGTTTTCATTTCAAAATTTTGGTCTCAGCACTTTTTTTTTGCGTGTGTTATATTACTAGTTAAATCTTGGGTAATTTATTAGAAATAACACATGTTTACTCGAATTTATAGTTCCCATGACCTTTAAAACTTTGTAAATACAATACCTTTATTTTAAAAAAATTAAGATTTTTTTTTGCAATTATTATGTTTTGCCTTTTTCATTGAAGTTTGTTGGGAAAGTTGCAGAATAAATTATACTCCCTCCGTCCACGAAAATAATGCATCGTTTGACTCGGTGCGGGTTTTAATAAAATGTAGTTGACTTGAGTTGTAGTGGAGTATGGGTCCCACAAAAAAGTATTGTTAAATGTAAAAGTAATGATAGTGGAGAATGGGTCCCACATAAAGTTATTGAAAAGTGTAAAAGTAGTGTAAATAAATATTAAAGTAAGGGTAATAAAGTGAAATAGAGTGTGGAGTCATGTCCAAAAATAGGAGTGCATAATCTTTGTGGACGTCCCAAAATGGCAAAAAATGCATTATTTTCGTGGACGGAGGGAGTACTCAATTTTGCAATTACCATACGACATTTTAAAATTGGCAATTCAATAGATGAACTATCAATTTGAATTTATAGTTTCCATCACCTTTAAAACTTTGCAAATTCAAGACCTTTATTAAAAAAAAATTAGATTTTTTTTGCAATTATTATGTTTTGCTTTTTCCATCAAAGTTTTTGTTGGAAAAGCTGCATAATAAATAATAAATTATACTCAATTTTGTAACTCGCATTTGAAAGTTGGCAAATTCAATAAATGAACTATCAATTTTTTGCAACTGAAGCTAAAACTCTGTTTTCGACAAACAAAAATCTTACATGAACCTTAATTTTTGCGATTAACTTTTTTGGGGGGTGCATAAATGAACTTTATTACCGATATAAGTGGCTCTAGAACAAAAAAGAGCTGGAAATATCTATGGAACTTAAATAAAACACATCGCAATGAGAATAAAAGGACTTATTATAATCTATACATCTTCAAGAATTTAAAGAAGCCGAGAGTAAACACAGATCATTCTCACATATGCATTCCACTCTGTAACACTTCTAGGCTTGAGTTACATATAAGATTTTATCTCATTCTCATTTAAGAAAGAATTCATATTGGTATATGTTTAGAAACTACAGTTACTCCAAGCTTTGCCCCTTTCCTCCAACACTGTAGTCGTCTCCAGCCACGGACGTAAAAGTACGTCTTTCATCCGTAGTCGCAGTGATGACGGGCATCCAGACATCGGCCGTCGTGCTTAGGAGATCACGGACCTGCGGGTCTTCGGCCATTGTAGTAGATATCAACTCATCAACATGATCGAGCTTCGCAGATAATTCGTCCAACTCTTTTGCTATCTCCACCTAATTGGAGAAAAATCGATTCTTTAGGGGGCGTTTACTTTCAGTGATACAATAGATTGATAAAATATAAGATTGAATTAATCAATTCTTCTGAGTAAACGGTGGATTGAGAGATCATAACATAAGGAATGAGTATATAATATGGAAATCCATCTACCTCATTGAGATGTTGAGCAGATTTCGCAGGAAGTTTCCGAATCTCGAGGCCAAGAGCCTGAATCTTGGCACGCAACTCCACTTCTTCTTGATTGGTCAGTGATTCCACCTAGAAAAGCGTTTGTGAGGACAAGAAGATACGGGATCAGGAAACGAGTGCCTTGAAGTTATAACGAACATACTTGATAGCCATAAGTAGAAAAGAGATATAAACGAGAATGTATGTATGATTATCGATTACATATGCCTTTTTCACGTCGCTTGCAGCAAAGATGATGTTCACAAGTCGATAGTTCCAACAATATTCGAACAATCTCCATTTACTTTGATGGATTGATTAATTTCGACCATCTTATGTTATCCTTCATATTCAATCCTACGATTATCAATCTATCCTATCACTATCACTTAAAATAAACGCCCCCTAAGATGAAGCGATTAAAGCAAACCACTATCAAATGTTGAATAAAGCTCTCTACTATCTCTATTTCGGCTGCTAAAGCGGAAAAAAAAAAAACTCAAACATCATTACATAGGCAGTTAACTTAGAAAATGTAATTGATTAACAATTGATAAAAAGAAAAAAAGAAAGGATATGCATTTCTTTTCCTTCCAATGCAAATTCACCAAAAGCTTATTTTTTAATTTAGTTTATGGATTGGGCGATACCAAAAGCAGAGTTATCCATTCACAATCAACAAGCAATAAATCCAAACAAAAGCCCCAAATTAACGATAACTCCAAAATCACACCTTCAGCAAATTCGAACCATCAATTACACATTTACACGAGCTCAGCTCAATCCAAATAACCCCAAATTCCATACATCAATAATAATAATCCCAGTAACAATTACGAATTCAATTATGAAAAATAATCCACAATTAACCCTGATTTAAGCAGATCTCACATATCAAATCAAAAATCGGAGAATCATCAAATTCCTAAGATAGTTAATCATCAATCAAAATTAAAATACGAAATCGATCGCCTAAAAAGTAATTCAAGCAGCCGTAAGCAAATAAATTGTTCGTGCACCTGCTGGAGGAGACTCGAGAGTAGCCCAAAGAGATTCACGTCGGCGGCCGCCGGCGACGGTGGCGCTTTTCCTTCCTCCGCCATTTCTTTTTTAGTGATTTTTGTTTTTGTTTTTGTTTTTGTTTTTGTGTATAACCAAAAACGGACTCCTTTTGGCAGATTTATTTATAGTTATCGCTCGAGATTTGGGTAACGCTTTTGTGTAAAATGCGACTTACTTGCGTTTATTTAGATCTTATGAAACTTCAATTTTCTTTTGTTATAACCAATAATCGAGAGGGCCATTTGACCCGTTTATTCAAACGTTAGGAATCATATTGAAAAATAATATAATGACGCAACTTTATTTTATGTCTCAAGGGCCAAAATAACAATCAAGCAAATTTATTTTATGTCCCGAAAAAAGATCTTACCTATAAGTCCCAACGCGTCAGCAAGTCAAACCTCCTACATTGCTACAAATGTGTTCGTCAATCCTATATATTGTGAATTATTAATATACATATTTATTTTAATGACAAAAATGATTTGTCACTCGATGCTTTGGATAATCTCTCTTCCAGTACCATTTTTATTAAAGAAGATACATTCGTTCTTTGAGAAGTTCGACTTCTTTCGAATCCCTTAACTTTAATAAGTTTCAAAGTTGCACATTAGCTACTTTTTGTTCTTCATGTTATTCGTACTAAAATTAATTAGAAAGTTTCAAATAATAGACTGGAAGACTAGATTGATTGGAGGTGTTTGAAGGTAATATTATTCCAATCGAAGCTAACTTCTCAACCCATTCGATCATCTTCAATACATGATCGGAAATCTCTAAATAATTTAATACACGATCACGTACTGAAGATGATCGAATTAATTGAGAGGTTGGATTCGATTGGACTATAAACCTTGTAGATGGGAGTTTACTTCTCTGCTTGATGGGAAGATTTGAGAGAGTTTTGTTGTGTGTGAAAAATTATAGACGAACAAGATGTATTTATAATAGAATTATTACTTGTGATTCAAGATACTCTTTAAACCTTAGCCCACTAAAGCCCATAAACTTCTTCGTAGGCTTCCTCCTTTTGTAAATAAAAAATACTATAATCTATTTTACTAACCATATCCTCTTGATTCAATTATATTCTATATATCAAATACATTTACTTTCTCATTTTTTTCTTTTTTCCTTTCTTTCTTCCTTCAATTATTATATCTATCAAATCAAATTTAGTCGCCTAGTTTTGATAGCAAGTAGCACATATCTTTGTCATGAATAAGAGGGAGAGTATTTATAGTCAAATGTGCATGAAGGGTATATTAGACTTTCTACCTTTTTCCAAAGGTTATTGTGTGGTTTTGTAACAAGACACATTTACTCCCGTTTAAAATAATACAATGTAAAATATGTCGGACCATGCAGAATATTCACATATAAGCCAATAGGGAGAGAGAGGCCACGTGTAGTGATCCCAAACTACACCTTTTCCTACCAAACAGTTACGTGTACGAAGACTAACAAATTCCGACTCACAAATGCCTTTGATATGCAGTCAATAAATGGTCAAGTTGCTCATAGAAGGCGCCTCTGAACTCCAGCTCACGAAGACGTTTGAAATCCAGACCTAATCTGTATAATCGCATTGAGGCTCTCTCTTCTACATTATTCCACGTCATACAAAAAAAACACTCGATCTTCTTATTATTTATCTTTATTTATTTTGAATTTTCTCTCTTTTCCTTCAATTTTTGCATTCCCTGAAGTTTTATTACATATATGCAAAAATTAAATGCATGGGATCATGGGAGAAACACAATACGACGACGTTTTCAAGCAGAAGAGAGTTTTGAAAGTGCGCCAAGTGTGAGTCGCAGCAGATGCTACCCTTCTCTCTCTCTCTCTTTTTCTCTCTTCAAGAATTATCCAAGATGCCCAGCCTGTATTCCTCGCCCGCTTTCTCTCTCTAAACCACATGATGATGATGAATTAGGAATCCAATGCTTCAATTCACCAGCAAAATCATGGCGAATCACCGCCTGCGAGGAGAAATTCCTCATCTTTACGCAGGTTCATTGCCCAAATTTTCCCAATTTGCTTGCGCTCATTCAATCTAGCATTAATCTAACTCGCGCTCTCGTTTGATTTTCATCCGCAGATGCTTGTTTGCGCAACTTCGTAATTTTCTTTTCGGATTTCGGGTTTCTCGACCCCTAATTTCGCCAATTCTAGGTCAATTTTTTAATTCAAGAATTCTGACCCCAATTCTGGATATTCAGTGGTTTTCTCCCCAAAATTACGGTTTTTAGGTTTATGCGCGGTAAATTGGGTGTTCAATTTCAGGATTTGAGATTTGGTAGTGTGTGTGTGTGTGTGCGCGCGCTAGTGATGGAGGAGAATTATTTGATGGATGTGGATTTTTCGGATCTGGATTTGAACCAAGAGCCTTCAAATCCACCTCTGCATAGGGTTGAGAGATATGGCTCGTTGTTGAATGAATTAGAAACTGCTCATGATAGGATAGAGGAGAGGATCCGGCAGCTAGAGGTGGTTACTGCTCGGACTAGGCAGCGCCAGCGGTGGCGGCAGGCTCGAAATTCCGTGGAAATAAGCTATTTTCCGAGTGAAACGACGGCGGAAGATGTGAGCCAGAGAGGGATTTCTAATGAGAGCAATGAGGGGAGTGTGATCAAGACTGGTTTTGAGAGGGGGAAGGGTTGCAAGAGGGATAGCTCCCATTTGGTGGCGAAGGCGTTGGAGATAGGATCGGAGGTTAAGAAAGTCGAGAAGGAAGGCGGGAGCTTTTACGATTGTAACATATGCTTGGAGGTGGCGAGGGAGCCCGTCTTGACGTGCTGTGGCCACTTGTTTTGCTGGTCGTGCTTCTATCAGGTGTCGGATGTCGATTCTCACTCCACATTGAAGGAGTGTCCGGTTTGTAAGGGGGAGGTCTCGGACAGCACGGTGATCCCTATTTACGGGAATGGGGAGAGTGAGCGCGTGCGCGAGACTGAGACGGGGTTGATGATTCCTCCGAGGCCGAAGGCTCATAGGGTCGAGAGCGTGAGGCAGCAGCGCGTGACTCAGGGGCTGTCCCATGTCCCAGTTGCGGAGGCGCTCAGGCGAATCAGGATTAGTATCGGGGCGGTGGGGAATCAGACGCAGCAAGAAGTCGGCCCCGGGGAGTCCGAGTCGGCTGGGGGCCACCGCTCGAGGATCCATCAGGTGTCGAGAGTGTTATCCGAGAGCGCTGCTTCCCTTTCTTCCCTCTCGTCTGCGTTGAGCAATGCCGAGAGACTGGTGGAAGACCTGGAAGCAGTTATCAACCATAGGATAATCCGAAGTGATGCTCGTGGGATTGGGATTTCAGTCGATGTTGGGAATCTTTTCACCAGGCCGCCGTCTGCTACCGTAGAAACTAACCATCAGCCTCTAGTTTCAACCGTGGACACCAATGCTGCCTTACCCCTTGCGTCTTCTTCTCGATCAACCGATGTTGCTAGCTCCGTTGCTCAGCACGTGCTGAGAACGAGGGTTGCTGGTGCTGCTAGTGACGTGAGCCTGCCTTCTTCGTCTGCTTTCCGAAGGAGAAGCTTGATGTCGAGGACTTTGGATTTGGACGGCCGCGATCCCCGTGAGTTGAGGAGAAGGAGATTGAACTAACTGCTTCCGGAAAATTCATGGTAAACTCTTGCTGATTTAGAACTCGTTACTTAGCCTTGAGGTGAATTATTGTCTGTTATCTGTTAAAGAAAAGGATATTATGAACATCGTGCTCGTTACTATATTTAAAATGCGTTGGTTACATTTATCAGAACAAAGGTAGTTAACTCCTGTAAATTACTATTGCTCTTAAACTGTCCTGTGGCTATTTCCCCTGCTTCACCACAATCTTCGATTCCTGCATCACTATTAGCTTATATGTTATATGTGTAGTTTTCGTTGTTGTGATTGCATCTCTGTTTTGTTTATGTTTTATTCTTTCCTTTTCGTTGTATGGGCTATGCCCTTGATTTATTATTGTTGTTGTGGTTGTTTCCCGTTGATCTGGTCAATTTTTAGGAGCATTTTATGTGATATGTAATACTACTAGTGTAGATTGAGCTGCACTTTTGAGGTGTTAACAAACTTGGAAAAAGGTCTAAGTTCATTGATTGCTTGGGTCTTTCTTTTCTTGTGTATCTTTTCTTTAGCAATTTGTGATGATATTTATCTACATTGTGAGCTAGGGCTGAAAGCTTTTATAACTTGCAATAAATTTCCTTGTCAATTAGTAATATCAAAAGAATGAAAATAAAGATCATGTATGTATATAGTCTGTGATGCAGTACTGAAATTCATTTTTCATTCTTTTTTCACTACATGGGTGAACGTAAGCCTTGAGGCGGTCAGATTCTAAACGAAGACAAAAGAAAAATTACAAAAATTATAAAATAAAATAGATAAGCAATCAAGCATTTAATTTAAGGATTTGGAAGTCTTAAAAAATGAACTCAAATTTTTGCGGGTAATTGTTTTCCGAATCTGGACCTTTTCACTATTGAGAATAATTTGGGCTGGCCCAATTATAATGGGCCTCATCTTTGATTGCAGTTAACCAAAAATTTTGTGATTTACGATAGTATAATCTTCCTTTTTCTTTTGAATATGTTATACTAATATACTCTTAGGACCGATTTTCTCTTTTTTTTATTCTCTTTTTCCAAATTATATTCTTCCTTCAATCACTTGAATTATATGCAATTATTACAGAATGTACTCGTTTGAAACATTTAATTGCGTATTGGCCAATTTATAAGAAATTGTGAATCCCATTTATAGTCTTTGTTAGAACACTAGGAACTTTATGAATTATGACTAAATAATGCAACTGTAATGTTTAAAATGGCATCTATGACAAAACATTTAGTATGAACACTACATACAAAATCACAAGAAATACTACAAAAACAACCTCAACAAACAAATGTGACATTACAAGTTCGCACTTCAGAGCCTAGCCCTAAAATTGCCAAAAAGTTAATCTACGCTCTGGCCATCTTACACCCTACGAATGCTTTCGATTCTAATAATTCCTACTTATTGAGATCGCACTATGTTTGGTCCGAATAACTACAGAAATGCTCAAAGGTGTAAAATCAACAAAGAGGGAACCAACGAGAGAAATCTATGACCTTTTATATGCTCTACAGTGCTGCACAACATCGAAGTATATGAACCACATGCTTCTAATTTGAACCTGCATCGTGCGAGGGCGAGGGGTGCCATTCCTTTCAGAGGAGTCATAGGTATTTGGATGGACGAAACAGTAGTAGCCAGAGGAAACAAGACGAGCCTTTTCAGTTTGCTGGACCAGATTCATTTTTGAAGTGTTGCTCTACCATTGGTGGCAAGAGAAGAGCGAGTCTAGTTTTGTATCTTGTAATCCGTTGAAGACGTTCTTCTCTTAGCCTGCAATGGTCCATATAACGACATACTAAGTCTCAGAGCAAAACGAAGTAAATAATCAGTGAAAAATGTCGGAATGAGCATGAGCATATGAAAAATGAAAGTTAGCAAGTATGCTTTTTAATAAATGTATACACAATATGAACAATATTAGACCAATAGAGATATAATTACCATTATACTTATTGATGAAGCAACTCCATTATTATTAAATAAATATTTTATCTGAATTACTGGGGTTAAACTAGTTCATTTCCAGAAAGAGACTAAAATTTTGCAACAAATGATCCTTGTGAAACATGTCTTGAACCACATAAAGGCATGAGTTTCTCAAATACACTACAAATGCTATTGGGCATATCTGATAAATAAGTACATTAGTGCATAGATCAAAACTAGAAGAGAATCCACAATGCCTCAGCAATAACTAAGGGCCACATTAAATATTAAAAACAGCCATGACAAACTTAGGCAAGATAACTAGCAAAAATAAGGATATAGGTATACACAAAAAAATATACTGAAATCAATGACATCCCTGAACAAGGAAAATATAGAGGAAGCATAGTACCGTGATCGAACCCTCTTTGCACGTTTAATGTGTCTTTGCAACAGCTCTTTCTCGGATAAATTTTCACAAGAGTCCTTATCCTGAAATTGAGTACCAGTCAATCCGTGCGTTCCTTCTATTCAGGAAAAACATGTTACAGTCTTAAGCAAAGGGAACTCAGAGATTGATGTTAATCATATATAATATGTGGGTGTTTGGTTTAATTGATATAAATTCCCAGTTTCTGTGACTAATGCAATTATCTACACTTATTCATTGTTTCAGCTTTGGAGACGTGGTTGAAAAGCAATATTCATTTATATGCTTTACTGGAATCATTGTCATGTACTAACCTCATCTTCCTCATCTTTGTTTTTTGCTATTTTATCTGGTGAATCTGAATCTTGTGCAGCTACAGGCAAAGGTCTTGGAAGAGATTTGACAGTATCCAGATACTGCGGCTGCTAAAGATGTGAATTATTAGATACCGGTGAACCTAAAGTTTTAATAAGCAATGGCTCATAATTCTAACAAAATCAGTAAGATATTCTTATTAATCATATACAGAATTGTACAACAAAGTTAATACTTGCACGAAATCATATGTCAAAGGAAATAAAGTCTAATCACATTTTTTTGGAAAATTAACAAGAAAAAATTACTTGAGACATGCAACTTAATAAGTAACACCTGCAATACCCAGGAAGCAAGAAATCATCTTCTATGTTTATTGGATTTAAGAAGAAACCTACATGCTATCCAGCAAGCAGCATAATAGAATCAATCAATGCTACTAGATATCAAATGAGATTACTTATAATGATTCTCATTCTTTTACTCATGAGTCATGATTAACTACATGTGATTCCGACAACTGAGATAAACTGGAAATCTGAAATACAAGAAGTCTAATAGGCCAAAACTCATTATGAGCTAAGAAGGACCAGTACCTGAGTTTCTTCAGGAAAACTATTCCTCAACCAAGACCGGCAAAGGGCATAAAGAGAGGCCTTTTCATGTATTCTAATCTGCAACAGAAAGAGAGACATTTCTCACCAATATGACTATTAAAATTAATTCATAAAGGAACATAACAGTAGAAAGAATAAATTAAAAATCCAAAATCTGCTTTATGGAATTTTTTTCGGCACTGGCAGTACAAATTTGTGTCTTCCACAATGAAGACTTGCCCTCTCATAACGGGGGTAAAATTCTCCAAACCATGCAACTTACCTTCCTATCTCTGATTATTGCAAATGCATCATCTTTAGTTCTATCCCTGCAGGGTAAAGGAAAAGGAAGTGCAGCCTTCAGAATTTATAGAACAAGCCATTAGCAGTTCAACAAGAAGACATGTGGTGAAAGCTGGACCGGAAAACAAAATTTACCTTGAATCTTTATGGCCATTATCAGATATCGAACCTAATTGAGGAGCAACCTTTCAAAATATAGAAAACACAATGAAAGAGAAAATTCAGAAGATTATATTACTAATGTAGAAGACCAATTTTATCTTAGTGGAACTCTACACCTAAATCAACTTGATAAATGATCAATGCCCCAAATAAAACAGCTCTTTATCAGACATGTTCACAATGCACATTCTAGTATTTCAGTTATACACGAGTTATGCACACAAATCTATATTTACAAGTTATTACAGAAAATTCAGGACAGCATAAAGAAGTTCGAAATCAACTACGAAAATTTGGTGCATAGCTCTTTCAAACTTGATCTCGGGTTCGACCTAACTTCATATGAGATTAAGAAATTAAGGGATGGCAAAGCTATACTTCAGTACAATTGGAGAATATTAGTCGAATTAAACTTAGCAAACCAACAATTCTCCAAATACAGTACATATGTACATAAACCATTCTATTGGAAACTGCACAAATCACTTCTATTCCACAAAACATCCAACAATTAAACAGGTAAACCTAGTTCAACTCAAGACGAAATCACCCCAAGTCAAAGCTCACAACAAATCCATTCAAAACCCCCAGTCAAAAAGCCATCAGAAACAAAAGAAAGAAGCACCTTCGGAGCATCAATTCTCCAAATACAGCACATATGTACATAAACCATTCTAATCATAAACTGCACAAATCACTTTACAAAACATCCAACAATTAAACAGGCAAAACTAGTTCAAATCAAGCCAAAATCACCTCAAGTCAAAGCTCACAACAAATCCATTCAAAACCCCCAATCAAAACACAAACAGAAACAAAAGAAAGAAGCACATTGGACCATGAATTCTCCAAATACTACATATGTACATAAACCTTCTAATCATAAACTGCACAAATCACTTCTATTCCTAAAAAAATCCAACAATTAAACAGATAAACCTAGTTCCACTCAAGACAAAATCACCAAATCAAACCTCACAACAAATCCATCCAAAACCCTCAATCAATCAAAACACCAACAGAAACAAAAAGAGAAGAAGCACCTTCGGCTGGTGCGAAGACGGAAGTGGAATTCCTTTAACCATCGCTCCGGCACCACCAGAATTCCCAATTAGCACGTGCGGCAAGTGATTTGGCCGCACGAAAACCGGATTGCCCTGACCCTGATCCATATAGGGGAACATAAACGGCGGGCGCTGGTTAGGGCGCGCAGCCGGCAGCGCGACGGGGCGGGAGAGGTATCCGCGGCCCGACGAGGCGAGCGGGTAGAGAAGCTGCGACGGATCCTGCGAGTGGGGGTGGGGGTGAGGGGGGCGGGGGGCCAATTGGGGGTAATTAGGGTTCGGATTGGAAGGGAGTCGAGGCGGAGGAGGCGAATTGAAGGGGTGGGAAGGTGGGGGGCGCGAGGGGTTCTGGAATAGAGGCCGTGATGCTGCTGCGGCGGCGGCGGAAGTGGCGGCGGTTGAAGTCTCCGGCGGCGGAGGAGGGGTGGAGGGGGCCATCAAATGGAGGTGGCGCGGTTTTTGATTTCGAAAATAAATGAGATTTTTGAGTTTTTCTATTTTCAAATTTTTGAGAATGCGAAGTTATATATACCTCTGCATGTGGTGTGGGGCCACAATCGATTACGTGGCTGACTTCAAATAGTAAAGATTTTTTTTTTTTTTTTTTTTTTTTTTAATTTGGAATAATTGTATACTTGTATTGAATTTAAATTTCTTATTCTTTTTACAGTCCAAATAAAAAAAAAAAAATGCATTACGCGTATATGCTTTACAATTTGGGAATAATATCACTTCCAAATTAATACTATTTGTTTCGTCCAAATATTTCGACTTAAAAAATTATTTAGACATCTTCTTTTATATTAATTCTCTATCCTACGTGGAATTTTTACATTTTTATTTATCTAAATTCTCTATTTACTCCGCTGAATTTGATCATTGTTTTAATAATACGACCATAGTCATTTTTAAATCTCTGCTGAAGAAGTGTAATGTTTTTGTTTTGAAAAATAATATTTTTATTATGAAATTAACTTGTTAGTGTAGTACGAATTATATCAACGTCAACCACTTCATCAGATAATTTTTTAAATGGAAATATATAATTATCTTTTTAAGCTCCGTTCTATTTGATGGAAAAATTATCATGGGAAAATGAGGGAAAAGAGAACATTTGCCCTTTAAATTTTTCCTTTTTTTCCATTTCCTTATCTAAAAAAATGAGTTTTACTCTTTCTTCTTCCTCCAATGGAAGGATAAAATTATCCCACTTGCAACGAGTGAAAATATTATCCTTTCATTGGAGTGAAAAAAATTATATATTACGAATTATGCTACAACGGATGGGATCCTCTAAGTCAAATTCTTCGTGTGCCACTATGAATTTTAATAGTTAAATTTTTTTTCTTTGTAAAATAAAAATTTATTATTACATAATATATCATGACTAATATTTATAGCAAAAAAATAAAATTTTAAAAAATCATATACTATGATTTTGGAATATTTAAATTAAAAAAATACTTATTTTGGTTGTTTATTTAAAACTCTATGGTATATGCACGACCATTTTCTTAAAAACCGCTAGCTGAAAGATTGAGTTTATTTTTTCAGAAAGCGTAAGTTATGGGCAGTTTTTAAAAATACGGAATATTTTCTAGAAAATATAAAAAAATGAGGGCTTTTTCTAGAAAAACATAAGTCACGAACATATTATCGAAAATCCGTGAAAAAACATGATTAATCCTTCAATTATTTCCCTTACAAAACGTCAGAGCACCTTCAACCTATTCAATTTTTAAAAGAAAAAAGTAAAAGAAAAAGAAAAAGAAAAAGTAAAGGACATGCGTCCCATTTTTAAGAGGAGGTGTAATACTCCCCCTTCACCACGAACACCATGACTAATTGAGCTCTTATTACAGTTTAGCTTGTGAGTGAAAGGACATAAAGCGATAAAATTGTAATTAACACACAAAATATAGTGAATCCCTTAATGCTTTAACACTTAATTTAAGATTTTTTATTTTCCGTGCCTAAAAGGTATGTATCTTATTAAAAAGACCGGAAGGAATATATTATATGGACTAGTTTTTTGTTTTTGAGATTTCGTGAGAGGTTTGTATGCATACATGTATGTATTTATATAGTATTATGGATTCATTAAGGAAATTAAAGGTAGGTTACATGGCCACTATATGGGGGGAATTTGAGGTGGACTCTTATACATCGATATATATATACATTACACTACAAGATGTATTCATTTCCTACTCCCATCACCCTTGATTATAAGGTGATGTATATATACATCGGTGTACATGAGTTTTTGTCTTGTTTTGATTTTCGGGGCCACGTAGGATACGTTTCATGTTCCATTTAATCTTATAAGTATATAAGTAATATTTTTTGTAATACGAACTATACATTCCATGAATAATTGGTGAATATTCTGGAAAATGACAATGTGTATAAAATGCAAACTATTTTATTGTAATGTACTCTTTTTTGACATCTAAACTAGAAAATAAACAATTAATAGCAATAGTATTTATTATATCCCAACCATTATGCGTGGTTATAAATTTGAACCAGTTTGATAAAATCTGATTCAAGTTCGTTTATTTTGTTTCTTTTCTACTTAAACGAGTCACAAATTTGAGTTACTCGACTAGCTCTCATTTTATAAACTCTTGCACTAAGTTTATATATAAAATTATTATTTATATACTAGTATAAAATAGCACCTCTGAACTAAGTTTAAAAAGATATTTTACCACAATAAGAAGAATAAAACAGCTTCTCTTCACGTCCTAATAAATCAACTCATTGTTCCTAACGTTTTGGATTCACATTTTCCCTTATTTCTCATAGTTAACGCCTATAATGTCTCTGTCTACAGCGGCAAAAACCAACACTTCCCTCACACACCATACCTCACCTTTCCTTCTCCATCTTACTTCTTCGATGTCGAGACAAGCAGTCCTAATCTCGAAGCAACCGGGCCGGCCCGACAGGCCAGCTCGCTCGATTGGTTCCCCGACGACTACCTGCTCCAAGACACTCGGTGAGTATGTCAATGGAGATAAAACACAAGAGTTCAACAAAAGAAATGCATACAACAACAACAACAGCAGCAGCCCCTATTCCAATGGCTTAACCGACTTTTCGCTGGATATAAGCAGAGAAAGAAATGCACCAAAAAACACGAGTTTCTGGAGCTCGTCTTGGTTTAGCACGAGAAAGCACGAACGAGGGAACTCCTCGTCGAGTTTCTCTTCCTCCCACGAAGGAACCACAGCAGCAGCAGCCACGAAAGTCGAAGCCAAGAAGAAGAGAAAGGATGTTACTACTATGGCTTTGCAGAAGCCCTCGAGGGAGAGAGACTCTAAGCCACTACCTATGCTGCCACTGTCACCGATAAATGAACCTCTACCACGACCATCGCCATATCCACTACCTCAGATAACACAACCGACGCCACCATCAGAATCACAAGATGCGCCAACGTCACAATATGAAAGAGAGTTCATCTGGGCAGAGAAACATAGACCTTTACGCCTGCGTGATTTTATATGCAACAGGAAAGCCGCAGTCGAGCTGCAGACAGTAGTAAGAAATTTCCATGATAAAGGAGAAGACTGTGGTCACTTCATATTTGAAGGCAAACCAGGGGTAGGGAAGAGAAGTATGATTTGGGCTTTGCTTAGAGAAGCTTTTGGACCAGACAAAGTGCAGGTATTAGAGTTAGAATTCTCATCTACAATATTCAGTTTAACTTAATATCACTCACACAATCATTTTAAGGAACTACAAAATTCATCGACATGCTGATATTACTATGTAGGTATCTGATCATTTAAGTTTATTATCCGCAGGCAACAGAAGAGTGCAGGGAATTTCACTTGAAGGTAAGTAAGTATTCCCACTGCACTTAGACATGCATAATAGCTTTGCACTGCACTTTAGCACAGTAATGGAGCAACAACAGAACAGAAATCTGGCATGAACGATACAGCGTTATATATGATACTATAATTTAACATCATATGTCTGCTAAATCTTGCTGCCCAAACAAGGAAAAGACTAGGTTTCGTACGAAAAAATACTAGTTCCTTACAATGAATATAACAATATTTCTACTTCACTCTCCCTTTTCAAAAATGTGCCAACAAATATAGTGTAGGGGGTTAAGGAAGAGCATGGATCTGAGCACATAGCTTAAGGGATTATTAGCATGTAGCAGCAGTATTAAACTCTAATTAAGATCTATTCATGATTAAGCCGCATATATCACACAGAAGAGAGAAATGGATTTAGTCATGAAAATCTAAAGGAAGATTGACTTGATCAATTTCGAGAATACTAGCATAGCAACCATGAACTATCTACTGATTAAAATTGGTAAAGGCATGCTGCATAGAGAGATACTTCTTCACTGCATACACTTCTTAGTGCTAGCGGACCACTCATCATTACCTAACCAGATTTAGTAATATATGCAAATATTCGACTCACAGGGAGAAGCAGTGGGGAGCATCCGCGTAAACTTAATGGTATCACCTCGACATACTGAAGTCAACTTCTCTGAACTTAAAGGTTACGCGAAGCATGTGATACTTGAACTTATAAATGAGAAAAATCAGAACTTATCGCACAGCAACCCCAAGGACTGTCGAGGTACACACACAACATATCAAAGCTTTAACAAGCTTCAAACTCCCAGATCAATAACTGACCACCTAATGAAATATAACAGCTATTATCCTATACGAAGCAGACAAGCTATCAACTGATGCCCTGTTGTATGTCAAATGGATGCTAGAGAAGTTCAAAGGATGTAACAAGGTATTGTTTTGCTGTAGTGATGCCTCAAAACTTGAGTCCGTAAAGCCACTTTGCAGGTTTTTTCAACTAGCCGAACCTACAAATGAAGAGGTACAGTCTCATTTGTGGCATACTTTCAAACTGTCATTCACCTTCCCCCAAATTTGACCGACTTCTCGGTATACCTTCCCTCTTTTCCACAGATTCTCAAAGTACTGGCCTCCATAGCACACCAAGAAGGGATAGAGCTACCTCAACAATTGGCCAATAAAATTACCGAGAATTCCAGGAATAACCTAAGACAAGCTATACGCTCATTTGAAGCTATCTGGAAGTTCAAGTACAGTAGAGAAAAGTGCACATATTTTGTTTATGTTGTTATATATGTTTCTGGTTCCCAAGAGTCTAGTATTTGGCTAATATTCTCCATTCCCATGCTTTTTCTAATGAAGCAACGACAGTTCTTCACTAAATGGAGCTCAACTTATCAGAACTGGGTGGGAAGATACAATAGCCAAAATTGCAAGAAGTTCTGTAAAAGAGCAGAGCCCAAAACAGTAAGTTCCATCTAACACAGATCAGGTTCTAGATTTACTCATTGACCATTTTTTAAGTTAAAAGTGCTAATGCATATACCACAGGCTTTACAATATTCGTCAAGAACTTCATATTCTTATAGAGCACAATGTGGCTCCAGGTTTCATATTGCAAGTAAGATCACTACAATTTCTCACATACCATCAACAATTTCAATCATGTTAACAAATTATGTCTTCTGCAGGCTCTAAAGGACGAACTAAACATGATTCTTCCACAGAACTTACTGCCTCAGTTTGATAAGTTATACAATGATTGTAAAGTATATATACTATCCCTTTCTATGATAGATTGCATGTCCATGATATAAGTGACACAGCAAGGCCAACTAACCAATCCCTTTCATTCTCAGAAAATTCATGACATCAGAAGGTACTTGGCCTCCAAACATCAACTAGAGGTATCTGGAAAACAAATAAATGATCCAAGAAAGAATGCAATAGAGTTCATGAACATTGAAGGTAAGCAATAAGCATCAATCACATGAACGAGATGTTTAGAGAAACAAATTATAGATCCTTCACGTAACAAATAATGAACAAGAGCATTTCCTGAAGAATGCTAGGAAAATGTCTTATAGAGCATTTCCAGCTTGGCAGAGACATTTTGTGTTAGAAGATATCTATTACTGCAATTCAGAATTTTCAATATTGTTGCACTAGTGCTCCAAACTCCAGGAAGTTCTCGATCAATAGATTGTATCAAAAAATGGTTTCTCCATTCATAATAGAGGTGTACACCAAAATACAATTCAATATTCAGATAAAACTTCCGTGTAGTATCCGAAATCCAATTGGACTAGAGTAGCCCTTAGTGTGTTGGTTTTCCATTTTAGTGTGTTAAATAGTGAAACTGGTAAAATACAAGGAATGAGAAGAAATGATATTTTCTAGGAAGATCAGAATAACCGATGAGACAACACTTTTCTTGCTAGTAGTTTGTATACATTCATTTTCCAATTAAACAGTGCAAATTGTGTGACTTGCTAGCAAGTCCAGTGTGAATATCTGTTTATGGAAACTCATTGATTGTTTTTTGAAAAGTACTTTTTGCAACCACTAGAACTGGAGATGCTTCGGGCAATTGGATCATACAAAAATCATTTTCATTTTATTTTCACAAGTGCACCATATAGAGTTCAGATTCACTATTTTCATTTCTAATCCTTGTTTGACAATTATATTTATCTTCTGTGTGCCTAACACTTATTCTGTTTTTTTTTTTGTTTTTTGTTTTAGAGTTTATGGCGAGATTCATGAGTTGGTATAAAGCTTCGGTTCGAAAGGAGTTCTAACCAGAAAGAAACCTCTGGAGACACCTGAGATCTTATCTACCATTCCATATTTAGTTAGTAAGGATTCTAGCAATGTCTTGTTATGCATGGTTGCAGCTTAAAAATAAGACAGTAAAATGAAACAATAAACAATCACAATATATAATTACTTATGCTGGATGTGTTTCCTGCCTCAATATATAATTACTTCAAAACTATTCTGAATAATAATTCTCTTTAGCCCAAGTATGCATATATGAGACTGGATTTCAAGTTCTTAACATTGCACATATATGTTTTTTGTTTTGTAATTACAAAATCTGGTCAGGGTATTTGCAGAGAGTTAAAGAAATTCATAGCACATTATAAGTAAATACATCACTTTCTTCAAGAGCTTAAAAGAATGACTGTTAGACAAGGACGATAGCATCGCGAGAATCTGCTATCGAAGATAAACTCAGCACCACCTGATCAAGCACCGTTCCACTTGTGTCAACGTTTATGGCAAGTACATCTGAAGATGAAGACTCCCGTCGTAATGCTCCTTATACAAATCCAAAGTCACCCTGTTTCCAGACCCCACACTCTATTATCGCAGACTTTCTCCAACTCCCCAATAGAAAAACAAAAGAAAAGAGAAAATGGAAGAACCTATTTCCATTGCCAATAACCTTGGATAACTATTACATAAAGATATGACTTAATCCGTCATTTGGTAAATAGAAGGAAGAAAATGCATTCAACATATCCAAAAAACAAAATAAGCAAAGATACATTACTTTAAGTGTTAGTTACTGGTAAGAAACATAAACCAAGAAAACATAAGTGAGAAGCAACTGATGTTAATTCACTCAGCCCACAATATTATTAATGAAACATTTGAGATTTGCAGAATATCAGATATAAGTATCATAAGCAAATGGTAATTTATGATAAGCATAGTGTACTCGACCTCTATGTATCGTTGGTCTGTCCACCACCCACAAGACTGTAGCACATATATCTCTCAGCATATGTAAATAGCAACAGAACAGTAGACATTAGCTGCATACATTCCATGCAAATTGGTTGCTCGACCACTTTCATCAATCACTATTTCAGAATATATTGTAGGTACCATCCCAGGAAATAACCACAATTAAAAACCTTCACAACAAGATGTGTATCTTGTCATTTCATCTCCAGGAGCTTGGGAAAGAGAGATTATTCGAGTCCTTTCAGTAATATGTGATATATGGTGCCACTATTAAGTATTAAATTAACAAGTAGAGCTTACTAGGTTCATTTGTAGAAACAATAATAAAGAAAAATGAACTACGTTTAGGACTGATCAATATAGCTTTAAGAAATATATTAACAATACGAGCAGGCCATTCCAACCACACATGCACAAGCTCACGTGCAAACAGATGAAAAGGGATCACTGGGGTAAGAATAAACAGCAACCTCAAACAAGAAACCTCACTTTTTTCATTAATAGGATGATAGAAAGTCTACAAGCCTTTTTCAATATATAAGAGGGCAGATAAAATTAACGGATTGTTCATATCCATTACTTTCTAGAGAAAACAGTTTACAAAATCAGTTGTGTGCTATCTAACCTCAGAAAATGTTGTAAGTACCACTCTATTGAACTGCCAAGCGCTGAAGGTGGTCTGAGAAGACCTCAAAGCTGACATCATCAGTGAAAATGATATCACCTCCAGGAGCTGCTTGAGCATCTGAATTATAAGTAGCTGAAGGATTTAACTTCGCTAGCAGAAAACGGGCCTGCACATTTTATGGCAATAACTGTCATATTATGGCACGACCGGACAAAGCTCCCAACTAGTTTCGACATGAGTCTAAAAGCAATAAAAAACACTCAAATGTTCACTACAGTGCTAAACCAACATATTCATCATCCTGGCCTGTTCTGCAACAAAACAACACGAGCTCATGCCAATATAGATCCTGCTTAAATCCCCTCCATTAGAACCATTACTTGATAGCCTCTCCAAACTCTAGTACCATGTGTGCAAATTCAACTCAAATAGAGAGATTTTGTCAACATATTCTCTTCAGCGTGTTAATTTTGAATCAACAAATTAGCTATTCTCCATAGTGCTTACCAAGTTAACCAAAGTTTAATAATATCATTGAACAACTAGATAGCTTTAAAACATGGCATCCAAAGTAAGTCCATTGTTTGATAACTTCGATTACACAAATTCATGGGTATGTGAGCATATGATAAAACAGGTCTAAAGAAAATCCAATCACCCAACAACCCATATAACTCATATTAAGCTTAAGCAATATTCTAAACCTAACTCGTTGATTCTATACTAAAGTCCATAGACTACATAGCCATGAGTACCAACACAAAAATGTATGCAAACAAGGCAAGAGTAACATGAGCAGTTAGGCATTAAAATACTAATTCTGATGAAAGAGAATTAAAGACCTGTGAACCGTGTTGATCACATATTACAAGGCGAGGAACTGGAAATCTTTCTCTTATTATGGCATCTGTGTCGTTCCGGGGAGCTTGTAGCAAGTGAGCGAAGGCCTAAGAGACACAAGATTCGATAAGAACCACAGATATTGAGTTGACCAATGTCTAGTGCTATAGCCAAAAGATAGGGAAACAATTTTACATCATATATTAAGAACCACAGAGCAACTTTGAATTTGAATATAGCATATTACATGTATACTGAAATCAGCTTGTACCGCTAATGAGTTCCCATATAAATTGCAGTACATGTATAATGAGCAGAACTCATAGAGCAACAGACTTACCTGATGTTCAGGCAATTCATGATATCCAGCTTTTCGCCATTGAGCAATAGTGGACCCATGAAATACAACAATAGTGAAATACGAATCAAGAAGAAGGATTTTATCAGCAGCAATGGAGACCACATCGAGAAGTGCAGCTTCTGGGCCAGAGTTGAAAGAGTAGGAGATCAAGGACGGTTGAATCATGACAACTGAATTAGAAACATTTTCTCTATTCAGAATCATCCTAAAGTATGCCGTCTCATCTGGGCTATTGTTGAAGACCTGAATAGAGAGGATGAAACAGATTGAGATCTAAGCTCAACAAACAATAGTGTGAAACGTTATAGAGGTGGACTCGTGGCGATGTGACAAGGTCTCCCATTATACTGGTTGTTTTTCTGGCTTAATTGCCAGGTCATTTTTGTTAGATTCTTATCAAGTCACTGACTCCTGTAGATGTGATTTAATTTAAGTTGAAATCTCTCCCTACATCTTCAAGATAGATAATCATGTACCTGGACAAATTGTGAACGTCGCAAGTGGAACATGAACTGGGGAAATATTGATAATCTAGGGGATAAACCGAAAGAAGATGGGTTGTCCTTCTGGTACTCTCCGAATTGTGTACATATATGTATCAATGATTTATCAAGCCACCTTATGGGGTCAAATTCAGCCTGCAGTAAAAATTAAAATTATAACTTGATGGCAAAAAGGTAAAGCAAGCAATACTAAAAAGCAATCAGAAGACAACATGCATAGCACCCATCGTCATCACATAATTGGAAACAGAGAAACTTTATCTGTTCTTGTACCTAGTAACATAACCACAAATATAGCTATATCAAGTACAACACTCTAAATGTTATCTCGCAGGATGCATATTCCTCTTTGAGTAAGAAACTAATGCCTTCAGAAAGCTATTTACTAAGAGAATACAAGAGGTAACACTGAGTAGTACATTCCTTAAGACTAAGATATTACAAGGCACCTGCATGTACAGTGATGATGCTAAAAGCAATAGCATCATGGCCTTGTCATAAGAAGACAATAAGTATATATCCACCAGAAAGGTAAGTTTAAGCAAAAGGTAACGATTTATATACTCTCTGAAGTAACATCAGGTGCATGGAAGGTTCGGTAGCTTGATATAGTTACGTATACATCAAAGTGTTATGAACTTTAAATATATAAATGGCCTCATCAGGACCAACACAAGGTATGGGACCTCTTGATGTTGTCAGGCTTAATAAACAAACTGAACCTCAACTTTATCACAGGTACTCTTATCGTACATAATATGGAATCCAAAATGGCAGAAGTTCTATATTCTTCTTCACAATATGTAAGACAGAATATGTAGTATATCACCTCAGTTTCCATTTTGAAAGAAACTTGGCGGGCCATTACTACAGCAGCAGCTTCTTGGTCAAATCCAGATATTAGGTCCTGCAGAGCATAACATAAGGAGAAAATCTTAAATGCTTGCAATCTCAAAAGCTACTTTATCTTGTCCTATAATATATGCAACCATCTTTCTTTTCCAGTCTTTATGTTCTAATCCTTTATCATGCCCATTAACAAAAAAGTGAATCTAAGGGAATTCTTATGACACATTTAATGGTATGCGGATCCAAGAGGCTAAGATGATTATTCCCCACTAAAATTAGGAAAACTGCTTCCCAAATTCAACCATGACAAACTGTTAAGCCAGCTCAAGTATTATGACTGCAATAATTTTCTACATGTCCCATAAATCCCTTCCAAAATCTTATCACAGAATTCTCATTAAGTAAATCGGTATTCTGCATTCTTTTATAAGCCTAGAAGAAAAGCCTGAGATATACACAACTAGCTCTATCTTTATTGAGGCCTTGTGACAATATTTTATAAGCCTCGACGAAAAACCTGATATATACACAGCTACGAGAACTGTGACCAAATCCAACTAAAATCTACCAAATTTTCCAAAGTCTACATAACTCCTTATCCTAAAGGTTTAAGCTCTTTCGAGTTCTTACACCTATAAGTGCTAAGTTCCCCACCACATGCCAAAAAAAAATTGAGAATTGAACTATTAAGGTTGTGCTATGAGACTTCAATGAGAACACAAGAAAAGAGAAGAAAAAGAAAAGACAAAGATGCTTACATCTTTGATTCCAGGTCCAGCAACCCATCTTCTGGAGAGAGTAGTGGCACGGAGTCTCATTTGCCCATTGCTATGTTGATAACTGGAAAAATATATTTCTCTACAAGTTAGGAAAGCCCTTACTGAAACACTAAACTAACTGCTGCATGATCAAATTGATTCAAGGTGAAATCAGTTCAGAAGCCTACTAGGTCAGAAACTGGAAATAAAACTGGTTGTTTGCTGATTGAGCAATAATGTCTGGGCTCTCTTTCTTGGCAATATCAAATATTATACACAAGGAAGTATTTT
Source organism: Salvia sclarea (assembly GCA_036873715.1). Classification (NCBI taxonomy): domain Eukaryota; kingdom Viridiplantae; phylum Streptophyta; class Magnoliopsida; order Lamiales; family Lamiaceae; genus Salvia; species Salvia sclarea. Next base: position 961,538 of record JAYJMF010000019.1, read on the forward strand.
TGTCGAGGCCACATAACTTCCATGCAGTGGTATTCCCTTGGCCAATTACGGTTTCAGAGCACAAAGGACCTTTCTGCAGAAACCAGAATTTTTTTAAAATTCACATAGATGCACACTGGATATAATCCTTCCGAAGGTAAGCGGGTCATACCTTATCAAGTGATGCACAAGGACCAATTATTCCCTGAATTTTGATATCTTTCGAGCAGTTGATCTCAAAAATACCACTGCACAAATTAAAAGACTTAGTTGGCCTCCTATCTAGAATCATCTCGCTTACAAAGTACACAGTGTACACTAAAACAAAAGGAATCTTAACAGTGAAACTTTAAAATGGCTAAAGTTTTGTGGATAGGACTAATTATTTTGAAAATCAAAATTATGTAATAAAATGGGATGAGAGATCCCCAAAGGTGAAGTAAACCTAGCTATAAATATAACACCACACCATCTAGTGCCAAGACAATTAGCCAATATTATAGACAGAATAAAACAAAAGCCCATCCAAACCTTACTTTGATGCCAGTCCCAGATCATGATCACCAGCTTGGAAAATACATCGTAGGGAATCCTTGAAAACTGAATGGCCAAAACTTTCGGCAAGAACAACAAGCCCTCCAGTTTTTTCAACTGCTATTTTAAGCTCAGCAACTCCAACCTATTAAACACACGTATGAAAAGGACTGATGAGTACTGGTTTCCTCATTAACGAAATGTGAGATATTACTAGAAACAAATCCACCAGGAATTATTGAGATATTTTAGAAACGGCAGTCAGTAATTGGGATAGTTAGGCACCAATGAAGTCAAGTTATACTTTACGGCATAATAAGCTGTAAGAAATTCTAAAGACACTAGTCCACATGTTACCAATTCTTTTACAATTTACACTTTACCCTCCAAAAAAGAACGTGCAATCTACAATTAGTGAGTACCTGATCAAGTGCACAAGCAAAAATATCTAGCACATGTCCCTGATGAACAAGTTGTTTTGAAAGTGCTTCATAGAACTTCACAGCTTTGTGGTAGTGAGGAGCTGAATCTTTGTCCAGGTCCTTGTGGGAACGTATAGGTTCAGACAGACTTTTGGACACTATCTGCAAATTAAAATGGAGAAACTTCAGCAAAATGTTATCTATTCCACATATAAAGCATAATAAAACAGTATCTACTTCTCAGTCAAAAATCAAAATGTATTTTATAAATTTGGCACCCAAACAATTAGTATCATAGTATGTGCTACTTTTTTGTCCCAAAACCAAAAGTCATGCTTCAGAACGATGTAGGGGGTTAAATTCTTACAAGAGGAATGATTATTGGTCCTTTTAACAAGACTTAAAATAAAGAAGTAACCGCCTTAACAGAGAATAAACAAAAGCCACAGAGGTGTCAACTTACGGCTCCTGGCCCCTCAGTTGAGGGTCCACCCAAAAATGCCATAATTCTAGCGCCAGTACCGGGAACACATGCCCCTAGCAAATGAGCAGCCAAACTCAATGCTGCACCAGTACATCTAGCAGCCCGTTGATCAGATGGGACTGGCCAAGGGTCTTTCTGAAGCTCCTCTAATATCTTGTAGATAAGATGAGCCATGCAAAAGAAAATGTCATAAGTCGATGATTCCATACATTAACTAATTAAACAGATATAACATCATGATTCGAGACACAATTTAGATACAACATACATGCTAAAATGACAGTAATCTACATGTATAAACAATTCAAGGAGATGTCATTGTTTTGGAGCATTAATTAACGATAAGGAGGCCTTTAGAATAAAGTGCTTATGTAAACCACTTTGAAATTTAAACAAGCATCAAAGATATAACTGAGATTTAAAATAAAAAGGTACATCGATACCATACTCCAGAATCATACCGAATTAAGAACGAACTCACAATCGGACGCAGGTAACAAGAACCTTGAAACACTCTCCTGTGACAGCCCGTCTCTCACTCCAGCAATGACACCTGAAGTCGGCCTTGGTCTTTTCGCAAAGAAGCCCATCTGCTCCAACAACTGTTCCTTAGTCACCTCCTTTGTCCCCTTGAACACATGAACTTTTGGAATCAGCCCAAACCCGAGCTCATGAACATGCACATATGTACCAAATGTAATCAACCCGATCAGACAATTCTCGGGAACCATCCCCAACACCTGCATCCAGATAAATAATCCATGAGTGAAGTTACACCAGTCCAGAACCTCTGACATTATACTTAAATTAGGTGTGCAAAAAATTTAAAACTAATTAATCATAACATTAGTTTAGAATTTTTTTAAAGACAGTTGGGTTGAAACGTCAAATGCCATGAAACTTCCCAACCAAGCTCTACATAGAGCTCCAATTTTAACAAAACATATCTTAATCCGTTCGCTAGCAGCTCTCATCATCAGATATCTCAGTCACGGGTAAAGTAGTAAGAAAAAGTGATTTCTGAGTCATGATCACAGTAATTTGGGAATAAAGCATCAGATGATGCATTAACTAAGAATCAATTACGACAAAGACACCCGAACCTGCAACAAACGTGGACTTCAAAAATCCCAACTCCCACTCAAATATAAGAATAAGCTATCGTATGGAGTGCAAAAACTAATTATTCATAAAATTAGTTTAGAGCTCCAATTTCAACAAACCATATCTTAATCCGTTCACTAGCAGCTCAGATCATCAGATATCTCAGTCACGGGTAAAGTAGTGAGGAAAGGTGATTTCCGAGTCACGATCACAGCAATTTGGGAATAAAGCAATAACTAAGAATCAATCACGACAAAGACATGCGAACCTGCAACAAAGCGGACTTCAAATACCCCAACTCCTCTTCAATCACGCAAGTATCCACCACAAACAGAAACACATTACTGCTCCCAGGCTGCTGCGCCTTCTCCTGCGGCTGCGGCGACGGAGTCTCGTACTCGATAGTCGTGTACTGCGGGAACAGCTCGGCGGGGAAATTCTGCTCCGTAATCGACTGGTAATGCGGCGGAAACTGGTTGCGCTGGAGGCAGAAGCTGCAGATCCATATCTTGTTGACGGAGGAGAAATCGACGATCGAGAACGGATTGATCACGGATCGGCAGCCTCGGCACCGGAGCGGCGAGTAAGGGAGGAGCGGCGTGGCCTCCGGCAGCGGCTTCAGCGGCGTGTAGACGGCGGCGATCGGGATGGCGCAGTTGGCGGCGTGCGCCTTCGTGCCGGGGAGGACGTTCCACGGCATGCGGACGGAGTCCTGCAATTCGAGGTCGAGGAATTCCGTCATCGAGGCGGCGGCGGCGGGGATGCGGTGGCCGGCGGTGGTTGTTGACGTTAACTCTCTGAGTAACAGTGCGTTTTGATGCTCAGAATTTCATGGAAATTATTAATCTGTCTTTTTTCTTTTTCATTAATTTTAATAATTTGCCGAATGTGACGTCACTTCCTCTTTAGTATGGGCCCATATGTAATCCTTTTGGGCCTCAATTTGGGCTTTATCGCATTTTTTGTAGCCCTTATTATTACGAGTATAGAATAAAATAAAAGTAACGAAATAACCAATCCATTACCGAATTATTTTTATTAAAACAAATTAATCATCTACTTATCATTTTTATTCTATCTTTTAAGTATGATTATTATCGGAGTCTTTCAATATTTTTGTAATAATGTGACAATGTTTAAAATTGGCATATCCATACGGACCATACATACCATTGCAACATTTTTTATATAATATGCAACGCATAAAACTTAATAGGTTTGTTATACTTAACGTTTGAACATTTTGCAATATTATCGCGTACTTATTTTAAAAGTGTAAGATCTTCTTAATAAGTTGGGCCGGCCCGAACCGACCGGACTTTTGTTCACTGGGCATGGTGGCCCAAATCTCAAACGGGCTTAAAATAATAGGCCCAAACTTTGCCTAAAATATCACTATGAGGTCAAAATCGAACTATAAAGTGAACAACTAGATAAGTTTAATTATACTTGTGATGTAATTATATTCGGGCTATGAGATCAAAGTCCTAATTGTCATGACAAATACTCATAAATTGTTCTTTTTTCGTGTATACGTGGATTAATGCATGTGGCATAAGATCTCGTGTTGGAATCCTCCACGACACAACTTTTAAATTTTCTTAATTGTTAATTAATTATAAAAGAAGATGGTAACTTTCTATATTCAATATGCCTTATTTCAATCAATTGTAACATCAGTACCCCAATTCCTAGCTCCCACAACTTGTCCTCTTTGCTTGAACCTCCGGCGGTGGTGCTTCTCGTCGAACCTCAGCCGCCCCGTCTCCTTAAACCGCCGCCTCTCTACCGGATCAATCACGCATTCCGGTGGTGGCACTGAATACCTTAATTTATCATAACAATATGAATAATAAATATATCTTTCCCTAAATCTTTTCATGGCCATTTCTTGTCTAGGGTTTATGCTGCCAAAATTAGCAAGTTGGCCATCTCTCTCGTCGCAACAGGTGGCCACCACCTCTTCCACCGGATTGGTGGCACAACCATTGAGGGCGAGGTCGGTGAACTCGGCCACAAAAGGGGCATATTTGTAATTTGCTTTGTACTTGCCACCAGAAGTGGCCCAATCAGATGCATCCCATATTGTGGCATATAACGCCATAGGTTTTGTTGGGAAATCAGCTCCCATCGCGTCGTTCCGTACAATTTCTCGGATCGGAACATCATCAATGTAGAATCTGTAGACGAAATCGAGTAACTAAAATAAAATAAAAGTTTAGTGGATAACTAGATATTACTATTCACCTTATCGTTCGTGACACTTACAAAGAGTAAAAGATAGAAAAATAAAAGATGGAATATATATTTGCAATATTTTGGCAAAGTTCCAATTAAGGCATGGAATAGGTTCCATCACATATATATGACTTTACCAGCTAAACTTGAAAATGACAACAAATTTCCTTAGTTTTCACGCAATTATTTAGACCTAAATATTCATCACCTAGACGACTTTTTCATGATCCAACTTGTCCCCATGCATGTGACACTTTCTCAATATTTTTCATGATTATTATCCAAAAACATGTGAATCTTGAAAATTATATGGCTACAAACCCTCATCATTTTATGTTATTTAATTTGTAAAGTAGTCAATAGTGCCTAATTTTTCTTCGGCTGCAACTTTGCGTGAGATGATGTTCATGACTGATGATAATAATAAATTCTTCGAGTTATTATTATTATATAAATAAGTGAATGCTGTAAAGTTTAATATTTTTTACAATGATGGGATTCGTGTATGTATTGCATCATATTACAAATATTCCCGAATTTTCTATTGATTATTTTATTTCTTCGATATATATAAGAAGTGTTATATTTTAATATTTTACCATTACAATCAGAAAAAACTATAAATTTCTTAGTATTAATATGTTTAAATAACCAATATTTTTTTATTAAAATAATTATTCTAGCCACCAAAATAAACATATACTAATTCTAGCTATTTTCGCAGTAAATTAGCAATTTGCAGTTACAAAAATAAAAATAAAAAATTGACGCAAAATTAAGGCTTGATATTGAGTATTTCACAATTTAGTGTAACTTTCACAATTGACGTGGAATTAATACCCAATTTCGGGTCATTGTGAAAGTTATACTAAAATCAGCTTTTTATCACATCAATGAATTTCATAGAGTTCTTTTCTAATTAAATCTATGAATTATTCCCTAATTAATCCAAAAACTGCTGGAATGTCACATGATTTAATTCAAGAAAGAGTGGTCCAAAAAAGCATTTTTTCCCTTAAAATAACAAATGAAATTAAGAATGAATATATATATATATGAACTTACATTATATTAGTGGTGGTCCAAAAAATGGTGTAACGATGAAACTCTTTGGAAGGGTCAAACCAGAGGTAATATCTCTCTTCTCTTCCTCTATTGGTGCTGCCATTGCCATACATGTTTGTCTGAAACCTCCATGCCTTTCCTCGTATGTTGCCTAAGAACTCGAAATCGAGCTCGTCGTGTGTCTTTGGGAACATATCTCCATTTGTCGTCTGTAATTAGAAGAAGTTTACTTTGAGTGATTGGAATTGGATCAAATACGATTGTAAAGATATATGGTCAAATCATCATTTTGTTGGATGAATTCGTACGCCAGGCTTCGAATTTTTTTTATATATATACTTCCTCCGTCCCCCATATATAGGCCAATGGAAGAATGGCACGGGTTTTAATAAAAAGTGAAAATTATGGTAGTTTGAGTGGAGATAGATTATGATTTTATTGAAAAAGTATGAGAGAGAGTATGACTTTATTGAAAAAAGTA
>JAYJMF010000019.1:967944-981523 GCA_036873715.1 Salvia sclarea
TGGCTTGATAAATTCGTATGCCTATTGAATCACTCCAATTCATGTAGGACTCCCTAATTATATAGGATAAATATCTAGGATTAATTATTATAATATGATGATCAAATTTTAATTCATATCCAATTAACTATTATATATTTTATAAATATAATATAATATAGTAAACTTTGTCTTTAGATTAGATTTAGAATAGGGGTACATTAGGCAATCCAATATTTTATCACACAGGCTCTTTTTCTATTAGTATAGATATATAGGGGAAACTGAATCGATGTATAAATTAATGGCAAGTAGCATGCTTAATTATTGCTTAGTTTGATCATAATCATACTTTAGTTTAGTTTACAAATTGCTAGTTTCATAGAAAATTTGTAACTATAAACAGTTAATATAGAAAATCAAGTGCTAATAAATCAGTGTGTCTAATTTGTTAAAGTTTGTTTTCTCTATCTAGATGAAGAAGTGTGATATGAAAGATACATGAATTCTTCATATTCTTGATATAAAAATGTACTTTGATGTCGTTGTTGTCCTTTTAATATTGAAAGTTAAGAAAAAACTGTAGTTTAATTAACATAGCATTTTTTTATATTAGCTTGTGTTACAAACAATAATGTATTTACTTGTTATTTCTCTTGTATATACTTTTATATGGTTAGTAGGAAAATAATGTATTTACTTGCGTAATCTTACAATTTAATTAGTCTCATTCTTATGAATATATTACCCGACTTTTTAATTTAGTTCGTGCAGCAAATAAACATACGATTAATGGATTCAAAACCAAATGATGCGATGTGTTTATTTCACATGGACTCGATTGTTTGACCAAATATTAACATGCGTATATAGTTATTAAAAGAATAAAAAGTTGTGTCAATACTATACTCAAGTATTATAAGAAATACAATTTCAAATTGAATTGCATTGATCTTGAATTCGTTTACAATTTACTCTATTAATCTTATTATTACACAACGCGTAAAACCTTAATTTCCAAATTAACCGTTTGCTTGGTGTCCTTCTAGAAAGTTGACCAATATAGTTCCGTTGTTACACTTAATATAACTAATAAATATATTTTAATGAAGGTAATTTATTTTAGGACTAATAATGCAATAATGGAGATTTGTAGCGTTGTTAATATCTTTCTTCTCATGAAGATCTTTGTTTCTAAGTAATTGCTTTAATTAGTTCATCATTCTTCGATTTATTTATGCTTCCGGTACCTAGAAAAATTCCTTTGTTGCTTTTCATCTTAAAATAAAATAAGAAGAGACCAATTGTAGTGGAGAAAATCAAAATGTTTGAAAATCACAGATTCTTCGAATTAATTAAATGGCTTTGATTCACAAGAGATCTGCCATAAATTACGTTAAAACATGTGTATTGTTTGCTGGCTCCTAAACAAATGCATATATATGTTCCAAATCTTCCATTTTATATTTCCTCTCTCCATGATGAAATACTACCTATCTAATCAATTGGATAACAAACGGTTTGTTGATGACTTCGATTTACATGTTATATAGAACTTCTAGAAACTAATACTAGATAAATTTATTCCTCTAAACGAAAAACTAAATAAATTTATAAACAATATAGCATTAATATGCATGATCCAAACTTCGTATGAAGATCTTATTATTACTTGATAAATTAATCGCAATAACTTATAGAAGTTAACGTCTAAATAACACCTTAGATAATTTCACTTAACTATTAACCTTTTCAAAATAGGGTAAATTACTTATTATGTCCCATCGTTTAAGCTTATTTTTAAAAATGTCCCACCTTAACATTAATTACATAAATGTCCCACGTATCTGACAATACACCTGTTTTGTCCCGTAAAATTTATCCGGCTCTCGAAAAATTACATGGAATGCCGGAGCGATTGCGTGGAATGCCGACATGGACTACTTAATCTGATGTGGAATTAAAAAAAAAAATCTTTATTGGACCCCAAACGACGTCTTTTCAGAAGCAGATTCCCAATATACCCATAAGTAAAATCCCCAAATTCTTAGGATTAAAATCCCCAAATTCTCACGATTAAAATTCCAAATCACCAAGTAAAGATTTAGTGGCCATTTGTCCTCAACATTTGAAGTCAAATATTTCCATGGATTGAGGGTTGCGAAATCATGAATCTAGAAACCTTGGGCGATAAAGTTTTGTATTTTGTCTGCCAACCAAAATGAATCCATTGTGGTCCTCGATCTCTTGTCGTTTCGCGGTGGAGGTGGTGGTGGTCCAGACGGCGCTCGTGGCAGTGGTGGAAGTGGTGATGGAATCTCCGACGATCAAGGACATTTTGTGCGGTAAATTAGAGATGGCGGTGGCGACGGTTGATTCTTTTCGATTTTGCATATTGGAGGAGGGTTTTTGGGGAGGAATTTGGGATTTCGGAGGCGGCGGTGGCGGATATTGGGCGGAGGGGAGTCGAGCTGCGACAACGTGGAATTGAGGAGCCAAGCCCATCGGTGGCTTTGAGGACGTCGGCGCTGCACGCAGCGAGGGCTTGGGCAGCGGAGAAGCCCATGCCTTAGAGCTGCTCAAGTGCAGCAACCTCTGTTTGATTTTGACAGAGAGAGAGAGAGAGCTAGTTTGAGAACGATGATATGCGTTTTGTTTTTTTTATTTTTTTTATTTTTCTTATGTCAAACGACGTCGTCCTATGTATCATAAATTATTATTTTTTAATTCCACATCAGATTAAGTAGTCCATGTCGGCGTTCCACGCAATCGCTCCGGCATTCCACTTAATTTTTCGAGAGCCGGCGGGAGAAAACGGGTATATTGTCAGATACGTTGGGACATTTTTACAATTAACGTTAGGGTGGGATATTTTTGAAAATAAACTTAAACGATGGGACATAATAAGCAATTTACCCTTCAAAATATTATACATTATTGATAATTTCACTTAAATGTCTAAATTATGAAACAAATTAAAGGACGCATTATTCTAAAATTTATGTAGCGAGTCAAAAACTAATATAATTATTCTCTTAAAATTTTATTATTACTATTAAAGAAGAAAAACAAACTCACATATTAACTACCATTAACTACCCTTTAGGTGATTCGAATACCCAATTTATCAGTTGAAGTGAAAACGTACCAACTAACAGACTGTATTTCATACTTAAGCTGACATAAATTTCGATACCGAAATAATATCCAAAACGATGTTTTGTTAAAAAGGAAAAACAAAATGTTCGTCCGTACAACCATGAAAATCAATAATAAAATATAAAAGTTATTTAGCATTTACATTTGATAAATACTGATTCAAATAGTGTTTGTATGTCAGAAGAACTCCAACCAGTTTCATCCATCATCTATCAAGATCAGAAGTCATTAAACCAAAAGTTCAACATCTACCCACAAAAATATCTATGAAAAAGGAGGAGAGAGAATAAGAAAAGTAAGGATAGACCGGAATTTTGTGGCATATGATTTATTGTAATTAATATCTGAATATTTATATTTTCCTTCAAAGGTAAATAATTTTGAAAGTAATTTATTCATAGTTAAATTATAGAAAAACCATAAACTCTCGGCCTCTCCAAACCCTGCAAATAATGTATTTATCTCATTTTTAAGGGGGGCTGATTTGGGGATGCATGAGATCCTCTATCCCACAACTTTCGTGTGCCACCGTATGCCACTACGAATTTTAATACTTTTTAATAATATTTATTATAAAATAGAATTTTATTATGTCATAATACATCATGATTAACATATATAGCAAAAAAAAATAGAATTTTTAAAAATTATATGCCATATTTTCTGAATAACCAACCAAAATAAGTATTTTTATAATCAAAATATTTCAAAATGATAGTATATAGTTTCTAAAAATTCTAATTTTTTGCTATAAATATTAATCATGCTGTATGATGACATAATAAAATTTTATTTTATAATAAACATTATTAGAAAGTATTAAAATTCATTGTGGCACACGAAAGTTGTGGGATAGAGGATCTCATCCCGGCTGATTTGGATACGAATCCTAAATCCCCGGCCCATTTTCACACTTACAAAAATAAAATTTGAAAAACAAATAGAAAGTATAAATACAAATACACCACAAAAATTTGTCAAGTCTAGATGGCATGCAAGACCATCACTTATTTCGATCGGAAACATTTTCTTATAGAATTGAAATCATTTTGGAATATGGGCCTCCAAATACATCAGTTATAGAATAGTTTTGAAATTGCATGTGATTTTTTAAAGTTATCACACAATTTATTCATTTTCATTTTGATTGAAATTTATCACAAGATTGAAAATCCTCCTTAATTAAGCTGATATGGATATTAAAATTGCCTATGTGTGACTTGATCTGTGAAATGTTGACATGTTGTTAAATTATTATAATTTTGGAGAGTTTTATGCTCTCGTAATGAAATTCATGCATTTTAAAAGTGTGATAACTGTTAATTAAAGTTATGTACAATTAATAATTTTGTGTGTAGTTTTCATATATTTTCACGCCAATATTTTTGTCTCTATTGCTTGTGATGAGGTAATTCACATGTGAATGTGATATGCCTACAGTCCTTGCAAAATCTTTTAAAATGTGAAACAAACGAAAACCATGACATTAACATATACACGAAGGCTACAAGAAGCTCTCTAAAGTGGAACGAGTAAACTCAAGCTTGATTAATATGCCTTTGGCCCCCACTTAGTAGATTTCTAGTATACACAGTCACACACACACACACACACATAAATATGCATGCATGTTTCTATTCTATCTATATGAGAATAGAAACTTCTTTTACTCATTCCATTTTATATTGCATAAGTCAAAGTCGTTGGAACGCGCATTGGTCCCTTATACTATACTCCCTATAGCTACATTACTTTGAAATTTCAACCACACCTATAATATAACTATTTCCTTTCCTATAAAAACATTCCTATTTTCTCATCCTAAACACAAACACTCATCCAACTTCCTACTTCGTTTTCATCTCTTCAATCTTCACATCCCATTCAAGAAAAAAACAAACCTCTCAATCTTTTCAACCACAAATTAAAAAATGTCAAAGGGAGAAGGAAGGAGTCGCAAGAAATGCTTAGCATACGTTGCAGCATTCATAGTGTTCCAAACCGCCATCATTTTAGTGCTGGCTCTAACAGTTATGAAGGTGAAGAGCCCTAAGGTGAGGTTCAACGCTATGGTTGTCGAAAGCTTTGGAACCAACAACGCCACCGCGACTTCCATCAACATGAGACTGTTCGCTCAATTCACCATTAAAAACACAAACTTTGGGCATTTCAAATATGACAACTCCACACTTGTCATATTGTACAATGGCGTGCCAATTGGGGAAGCTGTGATTCCCTGGGGGCGTGCCAAGGCCAGAAAAACGCAACGATTCAACATCAATGTGGATGTTAGTACGGACAGAGTATCTGATGCTACTTTGGGAAATGACATTAATTCTGGGATTTTGAGGCTCACCAGCCAAGCAAAATTAAATGGAAAGGTGCATTTGATGAAGATCATCAAGAAGAAGAAATCTGGGCAAATGAATTGTGATTGGAATATCAATTTGGGGACCAGGCAGGTCGAGAATTTGAGCTGCAACTAAATTATATATGTAATATATGATCTAGGGGTGTGCAATTTTCTTCTGTTACTATTGTATTTTTTTATTCATTTTGTATGTTGATATATGTTACATGGTGGATGTCCCTTTCTCTTTTATCCGGTCCAGCTTTAAATTCGTTTATGAGTTAACAAAGATTGCAAAAGCGGAAAACGAATCATGCATAATAAATTGCAGAGATGTAAACAGAGAGTTAGTAAAAAACCATAAAATTTGGTTTAATTTAAAATTATTAAGCTAACAATACACTTGAGTTTGATTCACAAATGATTCAAATAATTATAAGGTAGTTACTTTAAAAATCACAATCTTCGATCTTCGTACCATTTTACAATTACAAAAATGACTTTGTAATCATTTGTAATATGGTACTATTAGAACAGGTCTAAGTGATCGATGAGGATAAATTGCGAGTAATATCACAAGAGGATAAATTGCCAATAAGCTTCAAAGCAGTACAATTGTTGATACAAATTGTCCGCTTCATGTTTGATATTTTCTATCTTCATCTCCCACTTCATTAAGATCTCCACTACTTTTATGAATTTGTTGGGATTTTTATGTGGAGCCTAAATAATGTGAATGCTAGTAACAATCTATGCTTGAATATCAGGTAAGCGCAAGTAGTACAAAAATAAATACCCCTGTCGACTATAAAGTCTATGATTTCAGATTCAATAAATACCTGAGTTTTATTCTTACTTTACTGTGCAGATTGGAATGTGAATGTCCCATTTTGATGTATGACGTGCGTTCATCTTGTACATGGATATATTCAGTTGGTAGACTTTGTTTTATAAATTTTGTATTAGTTCAAGCCTTAGAAAGTCCGAGGATGTTGGAGTATTAGTTTAAGTGATGTCTTTCGACCAAAAATATAAAGTTTAAGTGATATCATTATTATTGGTTTATTTTACTCCCTAAGTCCCAACGAATATAAGTATTTGCTTTTGGATACGGAATTCAAATGAAAGCTGAAAAATTATGTAAATTTGTGATATGAATATATATTATTTAAATTTGTGATATAAATAATATAAATATTTTAAAAGGAAAAAGACCAAATTTGTTGGGATAGCCAAAAAAAATATCGTCCATATTCGTTGACGCGAGTAAAATATGGATCCTAATATTTTTGGGGTCCTCGTATTTTGGGGGCCCTCCTGCGGTCGCACGCCCAGGGCCGGCTATTAGGGGGTTCAAGGTGCTCGACGGCATAGGGCCCCCAAAAAACGAGGGCCCCAAAAAATAATTTAGTCTCTATTTTTATATATACATTATTGTACCATTAATTGTCAACTTATCTTACTAGTTTAGTTGGTTTGGTTGTTATTTTCATTTGCATTGATGTGTGTTCAAATCTCATCTTCAACACAAAAATATTGCATTTATTTTGAGTTTAAGCATATTTTGTCAAATCATTTTTTTTTATCGTCGGAGCCTAATTTCATAAGTAGCACGGGGCCTCAATGTTCATTGAGACGGGCCTGCCTCAATGGTATTTTTAAAGAAATCTCGTTGGCACATGTCGCCCATCTGAAGCGTTCACATAAACACAATAAGTGGTTCATATATATAATGATTAAAATAAATGTCAAAATAAAATGCTTTTCCTAAACAAATTAATTAACAAAGGATCCAATTACATAATTTACTTTTTTTCCATGACTAACTACTCTACAAGGCCATGTACAAATCATGCAACAAATCCAACGATCCATCATACAACAATATACATTACGATCAAACTAAATAAAAAAAATTAAAAGAAAAATGGCAGCAAAAGCACTAATGCATCTGCACAAGTTTATTCAATTAATGATTAAAAATTTATATATGCATAAATTAATATATATATATATATGGTTGGAAGAGTCGTCTACAGAAAATTGTTCTGCGACGGCGGCGCGGCAGCGGCGTTGGCCTCGGAGGGGGAGGAGGGCGCGTCGGTGAAGACGGAGGCCTTGTTGTGGCCGGAATCGGGGACGGCGCCGCCGGCGTAGAGGTCAGACGACGGCGGTGCCGACGACGACGAGTAGCCGCTGGCCGTTGCGGCGCCGGCGCCGTGAGAGTCGTGGCCAAGGCTGTCGCCGGCGAAGGCGTCCTGCTCGTGCGGCGCGTGAGGGAACTTCTTCTCGTGCTCCGCCGCCTTATCGGCGGCCTTCTGGACGTGGAAGTCCATCGCCGCCTCGGCCTCCCGCGCCATCCGCACCTCACGCGCCACCTCGAGACGAGCTTTGGCTAGCTCTCTCTCGGCCTATAAAGGATTCAGAATAAAAAATAAGAGATAATTAAATGGATAAATTAGATAATTAATTATTTTTATCCGAGAACTATGTCGCTCAAAGTAAACGCTCCTATAGTCTAGTTAGGTATATTTGTGAGTTTTTCCAATTTATGTTTTATATATATATATAGGGGTAGGTTATGGTGCGAAATTTTCATTTAACACATCTTTCATATGTGTGTAGCACTATCAGTATTACTATTTAGCACAAATTTTAAATATATGAGTTTAACACACATTTCATTATTTCGTAGCATAATTCTCTAGCACACACAACACAAACACCTAGCACAAACATCACAAACACCTAGCACAATCTTTGCGTAGCACACGCAGCACAAACACTTAGCACAACTGAGTGTAAATCTCCACCATTGATCTAGCCCATCAAAGGCCCAGATTCATTCCTATTTCCTACGAAATTTACCTTTCTACCTAAACATATCCCTATATATATATATATATATATGAGTTTTTTTTTTTTTTTTGTATAAAAGACCCACTTGATATTCATTGTACAAACTCTTTTATTAATCCTTTTTCTCTTCAAACTAAATTTTACATGCTTTTTTTTAATTTTATATATAATATACAAATCATTAACTTAGGTTTATTGCACTTAATTAGGGTGTGTAATCATTATTAGTTAATAATTCATTTTAGTACTGATAAATCCAAAATTAGGATTTATGGAGTATTATATTTTCAACTTTAATTTTCGAAATAAAAGTTGAATATGATTCGTAAAATTGCAACAAATTTTAATTTTACAAACAAAAATAATTGGAAGCCATAAATATAATGGTGGCACACAAAAAATTACGAGACAATGGATCTCATCCGAAACAAATATCCTACAATAATTAGTTACGGATCGGATCCTCCCCATCCCAACTCTATGTATCGTCGTTTGTGTCATAAGAATTTCACCGTTTGAAAAATAATTAATTATAAAATAAAAAAATCTTACATATAATGAATTCTAAAAGAGTTGTTAAAAAAATATATGACGATAATTTTGAAATAATCATGCAATTAATATATTCGAAGAAATTAAATTCCTTACTTTTTCCTCCTCTTTTGCTTCATGCTTGGCTTTTCGGATTTCCTTCAAGTCAGTTATCTTCTCCTTGATGGCCTGCATTTTCGCTAAATTTTATCTTTCACCGTTTTCTATTTTTTCAATAACTTGAAGCAAATGTATTATGCAATGATTAGAAGAAATTTATACGCAATTATTTGGAGTCTAACTGCTTTAGTTTTTTCTATAAATAAGATTTATTTATTTGTAGATAAACAATGGTTGAAGAAGACGACAAATGTTTAGCATGGAGAGTTTCTTTCACTTTGGGGACACGAGAAAACGGGAGGTTAGTTAATAAATACAAATTTATTTTTATTTTTTACAGCGTAACGACGATAGACGTTATTTGTGTCGTGTTAGTTTAAGCACGACGATTATTAAATAAATAGTGACAGTCAGACGAGTCATCTTGGCTTTTTTGGAATCGAAAAAATGGACATAGGACACAATTAACATAAAATTAATAGTTTATATTTTTTTAAAATAAATTAAGAGTATAATTACTAGGGCTAAAATAATTTAAAATTTATATTAAAATATCATTTATGCTAATAAACCAAACCGATATCTACAATTTTGAAATATTTTATAAAAATTCATATATTTAGGAGGCCCAGTTCAAAAATGTATAAGCATTAATATTCTCTGTCTCCCGATAAAAAAAATTAATATTCTTTGTCTATAAGTTAACGTTTTGGGCCCAAATAACAATTTTATGGGCTTTATAAAAAAATTCACATAAAAGTTTTTGCTTCTACTATGACCCTAAACACAACGTCAAATAATTCCCCATCAAAATTCGCAGGGTTACACAGTTTCTTATTTTTAAACATCCCCAAAGGCTACATGAAGAGAGAAGATACACATACACAATAACTTGGATGAAAATACAACTCAAACATCCTCATAAAACATCATATTTGCACATGAAATTCTACAGCTTCACATCACATGATCAAAGCATTACATCTTGGGTGCGAAAAGGTGAGAATCTAGCTCCCCCGATAAGTCGAAAACGAGAAAGGCGAAAGCAGCAACGGCACGTGAAAGTGGTCCCATTTCTGCGATTCCTTCACTTCAAACACTACCCCGACATAAGGGAAAAACCCGTCGGGGTTGTACTTCCCCGTGTCGAAACTAATCCGGTATATCCCGGGGTTTAGGGCATCCACCATGCTCATCAACTGGCCACTCCGCCCGTCTCTGTCAGTAGTCGCGGAGCCCTCAAGTTTCCAACGGCCCGAATCCGCCTCACCGAATAAGGGCCGCGACTGCTTGTCCGCCCACATCTCGAGACGCACAGTGACGCCAGAAGCTGGAGCCCCACGAGCTACATCAAGGATGTGGGTCGTGATTGGCGGCCGTGTTCTTGGGGATGCTCTTGTGGGCTCCGCTGCAGGGGTCTCTTTTCCGGTTGACAAATGTCCTCCGATCACACTCATGCGATCTTCTACAGATAAACAAAGAGAATCAGACGAGGCGCACAAAATGATCCAAAGAAACAAGTGTAAAGGGAAATCTGAAAGCAAAATATAACTAAAGCATAAAACATAGTGGTAGCTAACTTCATGTAAGAAGGCAAATTGCAACAATATAGAATGCATTGAATTTTCTTGCACAGTATTTATTTCTGTTAGTATTTCCTCTCTCTCTCTCTCTCTCTCTCTCTCTCTCTCTCCACGCACATACTTCTTTTTCCTCCTTTTATAACCATTTATTGCATGCATTTCCAAGGAAGAGCAATCAGTTTCATAATCACATCTCAGCCAAAGCAACATGAAGAAACATAAGATTTAAGAAGACTCATTCATATTCCTTTAATCAGCTTTTTGTAAAATATTTTAGAGACAAAACTACATCAGGGGCATTTTGGGAACAATCTACTGCCACAAACTGCAGACTACAACTACATAACAGAGCGTCCTAGTGAAGAGATGGCAGCTTCTAGTCAATTTAAAGTTCCTCGTGTTCCAGTAAACTAGGGTCCAGAAACTCGAAAACATGAGAAGAAACCAGGTAAAACACGGACCAGCATAAACTAAAAATTAGAAACGGAAATAGCCAATCTGACACAGAACCTCCTGCTTTTGTCACCGCATCACTATGAGGGGTCTTGGTGGTGGAATCGGCAGTTGCATGAGCTGGGAATAGCTTGGAAATACGTAGCTCAGTGATCTTCATTTGTTCCTTGGCTGCTAGCTCAAACTCGACGATTGGCCTGTTATGGTACCGTTTCTGCACAAAAAAAAAAAGAAAAAGGAGGTAAGGAAGAAAAGAATAAATGAAGATACAATTTATAAAAGAGGACTAAATTAGCCAATAAAATTTAGGAGTGTTATTGATTCAGGGCCTGGAATAAAGATGCACACAGTCTAAGGTTGTCTACCCAAGCAAAACAAGATATTTACCTTAATCTCAGCAAGTATCTCAGGGGTACTTCTTCCAGATGCACATATAAGAAAGACAAAACTGAACTTTTGTCTGTAGCGAGCATTCCACTCATATAGCTCCTGTAAAATACAGGGGGTCAAACATCCAAAATGAAAGCAAATGTTCATTTTCAGAGACTAATATAGCCTTGTGACTAATGCAATTTATGTTTATTTACAATTTTACATTTCATTAATTCTCAGGTTGTAAATTTTCCACTTACCCAGATGTCATTAGGAATAGTTAGAAAATTTGAGTAGAAAGAAATTATCAAGGGGTTCTATTTCAAGTCTAATACAAACAAAACACCTAAAATCATCTGGGAAGTGCCAAAGTATAGGGGAATATTTGTTCTAGGACCATTCTGGAACAATGTACAGTGTACTAAAATAGTTTCAGAATTCTGATGAAGGGGAAGTTGTTCGATTTGGCTTGAAAATCATCGGCTAATGATAAATTGTAGGTACCTGTAATGTAGCATCAGTGGCAGTTGCTAAAGCAGTAAATTGCTCTCCCTTGCTCCACCTGTTACAGAAACGACTTATCATTTCCAGACTTACAAAAATCGTCTCCTGCTAGAGATGAGAACAATAAATCTCACAACATATATAGTTCCAATTCTTTTCCACTTAGCTCGAACCTCACAACCGTTAAAAAAAAAGCTACCATCTAGTTAGAACTGCACGAATCAGATTCTTGCTCATTTGAGATGCTATTTATCTTAACGGTAGACTCGCGCCACATTAACTGCATTTCTAAGAAATCGACACAAGCAACTCCAACATTGGCTTAAACTATCCACATTCTCTAATTCTATCCTCTGATACAAAATTGGATTAAATCAACTCAAAGATTAGCATTTTCTCTCCTCTTTCCGCTTCAAATATAGTATAACCGCAAAAAATTCAGGGAATTTTGTTAACAATTTGCAATCGCAATACATGAACAAGCACCTTCAAAATTTGGATTAAATCAACTCAAAGAATAGTCTTTTCTCTCCTCTTTTCGCTGCAAATTTACATTTTTCAATCACGGTACATGAACTAGATCATCACATAGCAGGATCAAACACTGATAATTTACACATAAATGAGGGGGCAATAGACGAGCTAGAAACTGAACAGAGCACTGGTTGGACTTTTCGCGGATTTCGCAGAGCTCTCGCCGATCGCAGGATGCGCAGCAAAGGCTTCCAGCCATCCATTCACATCTACCTACAGAAAATGAGAAAATCACAAAGAAGAATACACGAATCAATCGATCAATCAACGAATCAATCAATCAATCAAGCATACATATATGTCTCGAGAGAGATGGATACTTTATTGAACCAGATTTCTCTGGCAGCATCAACGGCTTCTCGATAACCGGAGAAGGGAGCGGCCGACGCCATTTCCTGAGCAAATTTGGAGCTGCCGCAGCATGCCAGCCACTCCTTCTCACTCAACGAATCCATTAATTCGAAATCAATTGATCTTTCTCTCTCTACTAGAGATCTTTCGTGATTGCGAAATTGAGGAATTTCGAGGTTTTAAACGGAGAATTTGGTTTGGGATTGGGATTGGGATTGGGATTGGGGGTTTTCTGCTTGATGATTTGAGTGGTGAAGTGAAACTGTGGGAATAAGAAATTAATGCAAATCATGCTATTTTTGGGAATAAATGCAAATCCGTTAAAAAGATTTAAAAAAATAAAAAAAGTAAAAAAAAATTGTGATATAGTATTACTTAATTACAGGTGGAATCTGATATTCATGTCTAAGGATTATGAACACTATCTATATAGTTAAAGCAACAAAAAGCTAATTTGGTGAACTTCTTCATATAAAAAATTAGGTTATTGTCCGTCGAAATTCGACAGGTATCATTTTACGTTATAATTATGATCATTGTAAACGTAATACCAATATATATCAACGGAATATATATGACTTTAATAAGTATTATTTATATAAATTTTAAAAGAAAATTACTCTATGCTATAATTTATGAAAAAAAATTATTATATAAGGTGAATTTAATTGCCTTAAATTGTTGCTAATTAAAATTTGGCAAGTATTGATGTTTATTATTATTATTATTATTATTATTATTATTATTATTATTATTATTATTATTATTATTATTATTATTATTA
>JAYJMF010000019.1:984227-999347 GCA_036873715.1 Salvia sclarea
TATTATTATTATTATTATTATTATTATTATTATTATTATTATTATTATTATTATTATATTTTTGACCTAAATATTGTTGAACTATAGCCCGTTAGAAATCTCTACGTTTGCATCGATTTGAGGTTACATCGGCTCGTTGGAATGGTCGTACATGTCCAAACTCTATTTCAAATATAATTTACTATATTTTCTCGTCTCAAACTCATATAACTATATTAGCTAATTAGGAAAAAAAAATATAATCTATAATATTTATCCGGTAAAATTAAATTAAATTTATTAGGGTCCCATTGCCTCCCTGAAAAGCCTCGCGATTCTCGCATATGATTTAGGTCTTGAATCGGCTGCCATTATAAGCTAATTAAAAACTCATAGGAAATGAGATAATCATTAAAAAATTATTTAACCAAAAAATATTTAAGAATTCATATAGGATTATGAGATAATCAGAAAAATAATTTAATTCAATCTTTAAATTTTTTGTACGGGCGCATAAGTGTTGCTATTTTTGTGTTTGGTTTTAATGTTGAGCAATAGTTATTGATAAAATAATAAAATTGGTTATGTTGATAAAGATATAAAATCGGTAAGAGTAATCGCATAAGATATAGTAATTGGTTTTAATATTTAACCTATACTGATGCATAAAAGAAATATAAAATTGAGTAATAGCAATTGATAAAAATAGACTAAGTCTATCGATTTAGTTTCCAAACCAAACATTTGCAATAATAACAATTAATAAGGAAACAATTTTTTTTTTTTTGTTAATTGTTTTTTTATTGTTTAATAATAATGGAAAATTCAAAATTTATAAATAAGGAAAAGTGACATGGCATGTATAGAGTGAATGATGAGTTTAGGTGGCTATTGTGTTCTCAAATCCTTTAATAGAGAAGATTAAAAATTCATATTGTTTTTCATTCGAAATAACACATAGAATCACAAAAAGAAAAAAATGTTAAAATTATTTACCCAATTTTTACTTTGATTAAAATACAATATATTATAGGAAAACAACTATATTTATAGAGGCAAATATTGCAATCCAAAAAAAACTAAGCCCATAAGATTGTTAATTGGGCCACGAATTAGGATTTATATTTCAAATATAATGGACCCTATTAGCGTATAAATAAAAGATTGGGGAATTCTATACATAGCCCCCAAATTTCTCACTACAACCCCCAATTTTAAAAAAATAATGAAAACAATTACAAATAGACTATTTAAACCTATAATTCTACAATTAAATTCTTAATAAACAGTATATTTCATTTAAATAAATATTGATGTATTACTTCCATAGCCCCCACTTCAAGAGTATTAATGCTTCTATATTCTTGAATTGGGCCTTCTAAATATATGATTTTTTTTTATAAAATAACTCGATCGGTTTGGTTTATTAGCATAAATAAATGGAGGGTAAATAGTTTAGCAGTATTAATTATAATCTTAGTTATTAAAATAATTTAAAAAATTAAAATTATTAATTTTAGAGTTTATTGTTCCAAGTCCATTTATCGGCTCCAAAGAGTCGAGGTGACTCGTCTCACTGTCGCAGTTTATTTAATAATCTTCTTGCTTAAATTAACTCGACCCAAAAAACGTGGTTATGCCGTGAAAAAAAGTCGACCTTCTGGAGTCGAAAATTAAATACATGGTGCAATTGATATAAAATTCATAATTTTAGATTAAAAATTATTTTTGGTAGTTTTGAATATAAAATAGGAAAAACTGCAAACTAAATCATAAATTTTACTCTAATTTGTAATTAGAATATGATTTTGGAATCGATTCAATTTTTTGCTCTAAACTGCAAATTTCAATTTTTTGCAATTACAACATGGTGTTTTTTCCGATGAATGAAAAATCGAGTCAGCACCGAATTTATTCGGCGAGCGAGATCGGAGAGGGGTTGCTTGTGGGGGATGTGGGTGCCGACTCGATTTTCCGTTCGCCGGAAAAAATACCCATATTATAATTGAATAAAAATGAAAATTTGTGAATTTAATTGCAAAAATCCAAAAGTCATGTTGTAATTGCAACTTCGAATAAAGTTTATGATTTAATTTGCAATTTTCCAAAAAAATAATTTGATTTGCGTGGAATGAAGTGAAAACCGATAAATATCGTTATTTCTTCTAATTGCCATCATCTCCACCAAACTACCTTCGACAGCTACAATGGCTTCTGCAAATGGAGAAACCGATCAGGTATGTGAAATTTCACCAATTTCCACTCAGCTCTTCGATTCAAACCTATCATTCTTTGCTCTGATCAGCTGAAAATGGCGTCGTTTGCTAGAATTCTCTGTTTGTGATCCTAAATAGAGTGCGCTGGTTTTGTCGTATACTTTCTACTCGAAATATTTAGGAATTGTGCTGAAAAATTGCAGGTTTTGGTGGAAGAGAGATCATGTGGGAGAATTTTCGTATTGAACAGGCCTAAGCAGCTCAATGCACTTTCGGCTGTAATGGTATGAATGTTTCGATTGTAGTTGATCCCTAACTGTTTGAGTTTCTGTTTTTAGTAATTGAAGATTGTTTCTTCGAGTTTTGGTTCAGTCTTTGGCTGATTATTGGCTGTTTCGTGAAATTGTTGGGAGATTGTATGAAATGTTTTGATTGTAGTTGATTGCTAACTGTTTTAGCTTCTGATTTTAGTAATTGAAGACCGTTTCTTCGAGTTTTGATTAGAGTAAATTGGACTGGAAACTGCGACCAAAGTATTCCAAGTGATTCTGGATTTGGTTGTTGTATAAGTTTAGTTGAATGAATAGGTGGAAGTTTTGTGAACAGTGTGGTATTACTCGGAGAACGTAGAAGCTCGGGAATTGGTAGAACTATGTTGAAGCGAGTCTTTTCCTGTTGTTCTTATTTGAGTTCTGCACTATGCTCCTGCATCTGTTTGGGGATTGCTTTATCCTGCATCTGTGTGATTACATTGTTGTTTTCCTTAGTAACTAATGTGTACTAGTCAGATGAATTGCTATGCTGATTATGCGTCGTTCGATCATGTGCTGAAGTTGTTTCTGATCCTGCTCTAGGTGTCTCGTTTGTTGGAGCTTTTTCTTGCTTGCAGAGAAGATCCTTCTGTCAAATTCGTAATTGTAAAGGTATATTTCCATCGCACACTCGGATAATTCAGATTGAACTTTGTCACCTAGACAAGTGATGAAGTGTTTAAGGATGTGATAGTGCTCTGATCTTCCTTTCTCTCCGTGGCCGTAAATGATAGGGAAAAGGGAGAGCATTTTGTGCTGGGGGTGATGTAGCGGCAGTTGTTCGTGATATTAATCGAGGTAAACATCTCTTTTCTCCATAAACTGTAGCACCTCATGAACTCCTCTAGCCTAACAGAAGCAACCTTAGATTTCATCTAGAGTCTTTTCTATAATTCTTATTATAATTTTTGTGAGTTTATATGAAATGGTTGATTAGAGGGTCTCATGTTGGCTATAACACTAGAATGTTAAGTTGGTGAATTTAGATTTTGTTTAGTTTTAATTATTTGCCACTAATAACTAATAAGGCTCTTTCCTTACAGTCAATGATGCCTGATACTTTCCTTTGAGCATTAGGTAAATGGAAGATAGGTGCCGATTATTTCAGAAAGGAGTTCACAATGAACTATGTCATAGCTACACACAGCAAACCCCAGGTGCTTATGGTTTGCTATGTTTTTCATAACTATGTCATTACTACACATTAGCTACCTTTCTTATTTGAACTATAATGCGAGACTCACTGGTCATTTAAAAATGCATCTGAAAGGTTTCGATTCTTAATGGAATTGTCATGGGAGGAGGAGCAGGCGTCTCTGTACATGGTAGATTCCGCATCGCCACGGAGAATTCGGTACTCATCTTGTTATCTCTAAACTTTATATGAATGCGGGGTTGTTGCTTGATACATCTTACTTTACTTAGCTTTATATATACACACATGTGACACACACTCATCGTAATAGCAGAAACGAAATAAAATTAAGTGTTCGTAAGTTTCTGCCTTTGCTTTCCCAACACACATGAAAAACTGTAAAAGCAGTTTGCTAAATACACGCCAGACACCTTATTCTGGAGAAGGAAAGAATTTGAAACCAGACAGCACACTGATAGATGTTATATGATGTGTGCCATTAAATAGAGCAATGTCATACTTTGATATTGAAGATAATTGTATGCTAGTTAATCTATAAAATTGCTGTTTTATTAAGAGAAACTCGGACTTTCATGCAGCTTTTCGCTATGCCCGAAACAGCTCTGGGACTTTTTCCAGATATTGGTGCTTCCTACTTTTTGTCAAGACTTCCTGGATTCTTTGGTAACTAGTCTTTGCTATTTTTTTATATTAGTTTTTCAGGATAATATACATTACTTTTCCAGTATTTAAAAAAAAATCTGGATCTTATTTGCTTAGATCAAATCCCCAGAAGAAACTATCTAGTGGAATTTATGAGTTGTATATCATGCACTTAAATCTCAATTAGTTGCTTTCATATTCTACTCGACTGTATGCATGCGTTAGCAGCATTACCTTCATCCGAAACTACACACGACACATTCACACCCTTACATTTCTCTACTGTTTTATGGTGTCGATAGCCTTGCATTCCCTGTTGTTTTCATGTGGGAAAAAGCATGTTCTCCAATATAACTGATTTAACTCATTTCTTGACAGGAGAGTATGTCGGTCTGACAGGTGCAAGGTTAGACGGCGCTGAAATGCTTGCATGTGGTCTGGCAACTCACTTTGTTCAATCAGAGGTATAAATTCTTTCCAACTCCTCCAAAATCCAGGACGTTATTGTCGAAGTTTTTATATGCTTCCATTTTCGACAGAGCTTGCCATTGTTAGAAGAAGCACTTGTAAAAGCAGATTCCAGCGATCCATTGGTTATCTCTACTATAATTGAAGAGTTTTCACATGCTCCAAATTTGAAGAAGAATAGTGCCTATCACAGGTATACATGAACACCACTTATCTTCAAATTATTTGGTGAATGAGTTTTTCCTTGCTCCAAATATAGTTGAATCTTGTGATTCTGATGCAATGGTATCTGCAGGTTGGACATCATCAACAAATGCTTTTCACGAAGAACAGTCGAAGATATTATTGCAGCTCTTGTAAGGGACAACGCATACTCGTTTAATCTAGTGCTTTTTCCCTAGGCTAATCCTAGTTTTCCGTTTCTTGCATCGTGTAATTTGATTTCATCTTTATAGGAAAGGGCGGCCACTGACAAGAAGGACGATTGGATATCTTCCACCATTCAGTCACTCAAGAAAGCCTCCCCTATGAGCCTCAAAATTTCTCTTAGATCGGTACATCTCAGTGAACATTTCTTTGTTAGATGAGATCTAATTATTTGAAATGGAGGAAAAAGTTCATAGTCTGAACCGAGGAATACAAATCTCGAGCTCGTCTTACCTTCCTCGTTTCATTTTCAAAAACCTGCTCAAACTTTACATGATTCCAACATCTGATGTTTCGTCTCAATCCTCTCCAGATCAGAGAAGGACGGCTCCAGGGCATTGGCAAGTGCCTCGTTCGAGAATTCAGAATGGTGTGTCACGTGATGCGTGGAGAAATAAGCAAGGATTTCGTTGAGGTAACGTTGCACCTAAACTTAACTCGTTTCTCTCTATATGCTCTCCCATAAATGCCTAAACAAAAACTACTCCAAATTCAGGGCTGCCGAGCTATACTGTTGGACAAGGATAGAAATCCGAAGGTGCACACACACCCATTTTTATACCCGTAAACGAATATTTTGCTAAAGACTTTTTGCCGAGACTCTCGTTTTTCTCGTTTCTCGTGGTTTTGCAGTGGGAGCCCTCGAAGCTGGAGCTAATCAGCGACGAAATGGTGGATCGTTACTTCTCCAAGGTAGACGACGGTGACTGGGAAGATCTGAAGCTCCCTGTGAGCTCTAAGTTACCTGCATATGCCATTGCTAAGCTTTAAATTTTATTTGTATTAACTTGTATGCTGTGTGTAGAAAATAAAATGCGACTCCCTAAATATAACTGTTACTATACCTTTTTGTTTACTTAAATTAAGCTTATTAGAACCATAGAAACATTATCATGTGATAGTGATCAATCTAGTATTAATTCATAAAGGCTGTAATGTATCTCTTTTATTCTAGTAGATAGATACTTTGTATATTAATTTTATTTGTTGTTTTTTTTCCTATGGTGAAGAATCTCGCAAGTCGCAACTGATATTTTGATCATTTAATAAAATTATATATTTAATTTGAATGATCGAACTTATGATGGATAATTTGAAACATTATCATCCGACGAGCCACGTCAACCGTTCAGAGTCGAAAAATGCATAGGGAACACAAATGATATAAAATTGATAATTAGTGCCAAATTAATTTAGATCTGGAAGTGATATTACCCTGTTTTAAAACATCGGATTATCAAGTTTGTTTTTTTCAACCATCGTGAACTGTTATGAACCTTGATAACATAATACTCAAACCATAGATAATTATGAAATCTACATCCAGATGAAACCTTTTGTTCGTGAAAGTGAGCAGATTATCGAAAAATTGACGTGGAAATACATATGTAATATACTCCGTAATTATTTTACTTTCACATAAATAAAATCTACATCCAGAGGAAACTTTTTGTTCGTGAGAGTGAGCAGATTGTCGGAAAATTGACGTGGAAATACATATGTAATATTCTCCGTAATTATTTTACTTTCACATAAATGAAATTTACATCCAGCTGAAACTTTTTGTTCGTGAGAGTGAGCAGAATGTCGGAAAATTGACGTGGAAATACGTATGTAATATACTCCGTAATTATTTTACTTTCACATAATCAAAATGACGTTTCGAAAAAAAAATGTGAAAAAAATGTCTGAGCCCGGGTTCGAACCGGGGACCTCTAGTGTGTGAGACTAGCGTGATAACCGACTACACCACCCAGACGTTGATGTTGTCTTTCCATTTATTAACTAATTGACTGGGTAGACAATATTCAAAACGCTCTACCAAAAGTGACAATTTTAAATTTGCATAGCATAGTTTCATGTGATGCAATTGGGTCTATTCACTTTGGTTATATTGGAAACACCATAAGAAGATGAGATCCTTTATTCCATAATTTTCTGTGTGTTACGGTGTCTAGCTATTAATTTATACTTCGGTCTCTCTCCAAATGACACAATTTCCTTATTGGGTTGTCTCACTTGAAATGACACATTCCATTGGTTGATTTAAAGCTCAACTATTGGGTGGACATGTGGGGCCAATATACTTTAGATGCTTTATGGAGTGTTTCTTAATCCTTGTGCAAAAATTGTTGTGCCATTTGTAGTGAAACGGAGGGAGTACTATTTTTAATAATATTTTTGTAGAATAAAAATTTATTACATAATACATCATGATTAATATTTATAATAAAAATTTAAAATTTTAAAAAATTATATACATTTTTTTAATAATATTTAACCAAAATAAGTATTTTTTTAACCTAAATATTCCATCCGAAATAAGATAGTTCATCCTTTAGCTAGATCAACTGAGGATTTTAGTTCTCTGCATATTTAAAAATTAACGCTAGTAAAAGAATTCTCTTTTCGCCTCCAAAATTAACATTGCCTTTTGATTTCTTTTGCCATTAGAACTATCGAAAATTAAATATATGCAAAAAGTCATACTACTAAGTATACTTTTTCTTTCGTCCCAATCAGCTTGAGATATATTTTTCTGTACGAGATATTAGGAGAGTAAATATATAGTATTATTTAAAATGGTGATTAATAAAAATATCTTGGAAAAGTAAATCTCAAACTTTGCTGGAACAGTTCAAAGGGGAAAATATGTATCAAGCTTCTAGAGAGGGAGGAAATACAAATTTTTCGCCAATTAACTATACTATATATAGTGCAAATTCTCTCTCTCTCTCGCGCGCGCGCGTCATGAATTAATTAAATATTATTCAATTGAGTTGGAAAGCAAGGAAACCGCCGCCATCTCCCGCCGTGCAGCTTCACCATCTTCACCACTCTCCCCTTCGTCGCCGCCATCCCCTCCCCGCCGCCTTCAAACCGCATCACTGCCGCCATCTTCTCCACCGCGCCGCACGCTACCACCTCCTCCACCACCGCATCAGTCGCGTAGCAGCTCAGCACCAGCCACAGGATCTTAACCCCAAACCTCGTCGCCGCGACCGACACATCCGCCAGCCTCTCCGCCACCGCCGCGATCCCCAATCCGTGGCCGACAAAATCCGATCTCCCCTCCGCGCACTCGCAAATCAGCTTAATCAGCTCCAAAATCCGCTCGCACCTCCCCCGATCCCCCGCCTCCGGCAGCAGCTCCACCAGCCCGCGCGCCGCCCCCGCCTCCGCCGCCCTCCGCCGCGACCTCCTCGATCCGCGCAGGATCTCGAGCATCAGCTGCAGCGCGCACGAGCTCGCGCAGATCTCCAGCAGCGATTTGAAGAAATCGACGCTCACGCTCCGATCCTGCTCAGATCTGAAAAAATCGGATCTCGCGATCCGCCGGAAAGCGTGAATCGCGGCGGATCTGGCCTCCGCTCCGCCTCTTTCCAGCACAATCGCCATCGATTGCATCGAATTAGGGCTCATAAGCAGCTGATTGATCTCATCCGAAGGCGGTAGGTGGTGGAGAATCCCCAAAACCTCCTCGCAGGCTTCAATCGCCGCGAAATCGGTCAAAATCCGCGCCATGATTTTGACCTCGCCGGATCTGCTGAACTCCGCCTTCATCGAATCGTCGCAGGCTTCGATTTCCAGCCGCAATTTTCTCAAGCAGCTTAATTGAAACGGCGTCGCGTCGCCGTTGCGCGGCGGCGATTGAGATTGGCGCCAGGAGACGATGAGGCGATTGAGAGTGTGGTTTGGAGTGAAGTCGAAGGTGTGGAGAGATTGCATGGTGGCGGGGCAAGTGTTCCTGCTGTAGACGAAGAGCCATTTCTCGATGTTTTTGCGGTCGTAGGTGACGCCGGTGGAGATCGTCACCGGATCGGTCATCACCTCCATGGAAATAGGGCACATGAAATGCTGAGGTAAGTCTTCCATTTTCTCCATTAATCCTTTTGTTTCAATGTGGAGATGAATCATGATATTTATATACATAAGAGAGAGTTGACATATTAGGATATTCATTTTTATATTACAAAAAGGCTTAATATTCTAATTTCTGTTTTTGAAATCTAAGGTTTAATAGTCTACTAATATTTAGACTGAGTTTTGCTAGTATGAGTATTTTATAGTCTAACGTTCTAAAATAATTATATTTAGGCAAATAATTGTAACAATATTGCAATTATTAGGGTAGATTTGGTTATTTTAAAATATTAGGCATTAAATACTCGCACACATTAAAGTTGAGTCATATTTGAATATTTGTTATTACAAATATTTTTAGCTTAAAGTACTTTTTTGAGTTGACATAAAAATTAAATGGATCAATTCACAAACTCATGAAATAGGCACCCAATTTCAAATCTAATTCGCAGGTTTGCAGCTGCTAACTCTTGAGTGTAGCTATATTGACTAATTTATATATTTCCTACTAAAATGACTATTCCATTAGTTTACTTTTCTTTTTATATATGTTGAACTATGAGAGATTGACATTTGACAGAGTGTGGAAGTGAACGTAAGGAATTAAATAAAGAACAAATCAAAGTCAAAACTGATCGTGTGCGAGGCGATGCACACATGCAAGGGTGATTATTTATTTGGGGTTTCTCATTTTATTTATCTTTAATTTGCTTTTGGCCTTTATATTTCACGCTACTTTCTCTTTTACCCCTGAGGTATTTATTTGGTATCATTTTAATTAAGGTTCATGATATGATAATAATGTTTATTTTCCAAATAGGAAAATTATATAGAAAACTATGGGACATAATTTGAACTCATACTAATTATAATTAAGATACTGCTACTCTAATGAATTTATGTAACTAAATAGACTTAGTGGGTATACATTTATTTTATTCTTGAAAGTACAATATATGTTGCAAGGATTTGTAGTTGCATTTTGTTAAGGAGTACGTATTTATATTGTTCATAATAAATGATGTACTTAATTGTTACTTAACAAATTTTGGTGGGATTAGGTTGTTGACTTTAATGTCGTTTCAATCTAAGAACTGTGCATATATTTAAATAAGTTTGATTACTTACGTTTGGTCACGACATATGCACTAGCACAACATCCAATTCAAATAATTAAAATTTTCGGTCTTACAACATAGAAAATATTTTATGCTCCTCTGTTTAGTTAGATTTTGGTGTCTGAGTTTGACCAATATTTTTTTTTTCTTTTGGGGGGAATGGGTGCGGTGACTGTGGGGTTGGAGGAATACTTTATGAAATAATTATTTAGTAGTGACACAATTGTAAGTGACACCAAGAAATGTGACATAGAGAGGTGCAATTAAATTTAGCTACACCCCACCCGCACATACGTCATAATTTATTATGTTTGTTACATATAAAACTGTAAGTAAATTTTGTTATTTAGAAATATAAAAAATTTTGTGACATCTAGTCATGCATGCATGTATTTAAATTTTCGCTACATCTAAAGTCATCACAATTTTTTTTAGGTACACGTGTCACAAGTTCATACACACTCAATTTTTATACTTTTATTTGTAACTTTTAGTTTTTTATCTTATTTTTATGTTCTTCTTTAATCATAAATTATGATTACATCTTTCTAAGAACTATTTAAATCGATTGTTTGTGTTGACTGCAGAATAAGATAAATCGTTCTCTCTTTATTTACACGTTTCAATGTAATTAAATTAAATTTGGGTTATTTTTTGAAACTATGTCTAATTACTAGCATATATGTTTCCTCTCCTAATTCAAACCAAATTAGTAAAGTATACTTTTTTCCTACGTTTATAAGGAAAGTGAGAAAGTGAGAATCTCCCCTCGCCCCTTTATATATAGACGTTGGCCATAAGCATAATTGCTCTTCAAAAAACACCCAAAATCTCAATACAATTTATATATTTTTACATATATGGAGATGATGATCATCAATGAGAATGATGATCAATCATCTCCCTCTCCAACTCATCAAGCAACTGCGATTTCTATCAACAAGGATTCAAGAAAGGGAAAGGAGAGAAGCCCTAACCCTAATGAAGTAAGTGATGTTTCTCTTCCCCAAAACCCTAAAAGAGTATTGAGGCTATTTGGAGTCGATATGTGCATTCATAAAGATAATAAACAACCTATCTTTCCACAAAACCCTAATCAAGAAGCAGAAGTAGCAGCAGAAGCAGATGCAGAAGAAGAGGAAGAACAAGAAAGGATTGATAACGCGGATACGTTGTTTGAGAAGGTGCTGACAGCATCGGATGTGGACCGGTACCACAACCGGTTCCTCATCACGGGGCATCAGAGGCTGATGGAGACGCTGACGGAGGAGGAGAGAGGGAAGGTGGAGTTGAATAGAGACCCTAATTTTCTAACGGTGGAGACGAGGGATGAAATTGGAGGGAAACACACACTGCACTTGAAGAAGTGGGCCGGGTCCGGGGCCATCGTGCTCATACACAAGTGGATGGACCTCGTCCGTGCAAACGGGTGGCGGGCAGGGGATTTCGTCGTGGGATGTGGCTACCGATCAGCGCGTGGTGAATTCCGTTTGGTTATGAGGCGTCAGTTAATACTCTAGCTTTAGGGTTTATTCATCATTATTATTATAATTTTCAACTAGTACATTCACCCGCGCGATCGTCAAACTAATCGATATTTTAAGTATTTAAATTACAAGTAATTGCAACAATTTAGAATTATAGTACTGTTATATATTTTGAAATACTATTTTATATGTATAAGTTATTATATATAATGGTGCCAACTTTGCTATCATGATATCGCAATGTTTAATTGGTTGCGTGGAATAAAATAATAAAGTAAATAAAATGAAAAAAGAAATAGAAAATAAATAAAAAATTTAAACTATCATAACAAATTCGTTTGAAATTCAATTTTTATAATATTTACATAAAATTAAAGGTCTTGCCATAGTCTTTTAACTTAAAATGTATTTGATGCTATTTTATGATCCAATATTTCTTAATATTAGAAAAATAAAAAAGGAAAAAAGTAAAAGAAAAGAGAAAGAAAAAGAATAGGAGAGAGAGAGAGAGAAGAGTACATGAGAGAGAGAGAGACTCACATGCGAAGTGGTAGAGAAGAGTGTGAGAAAAATTAGTTACAAAGGATGAGAAAGGAAAAATGGTGGGAAAAAATTTATTGGAAAACCTTTGCTTTTATATACTCCCTCCGTCCCATTCATAATGTTCCATTATTTTTTGGCACAGAGATTAAGGAGGGAAAATTGATTAGTGTAAAGAGTTGTGGCCCACATGGGGTCCACATACTTTTTATGTGTATTTTCTTTGCTAAAAAGGGGATGGGACAACCAAAAAAGGAAAGTGGAACATTATGAATGGGACAGAGGGAGTATATAGTAGATTTCACCAAAATGCTTTTTTTTTTTCTCTCAAAGTAGTAGACATGTTTATTGTTAGTTTTCAATTAATAAAAGTTTATTTAATTTCTCTATTTGGGGTTTCTATTATATATCTACTTTGTTAGTTTTTTAATTTGAAATTCAATGTAAATATGTTTAGGGTTTATTTATTTAATCATAGGGTTTCGTTACAGCATAAGTTCTAGTAATTTGACAAGCCTCCCCAAAATAGGCTTACCTAAATCCAAACCCCAGTCAAATGCAGTTAAAATAATATAGTTAATACAAATAATACAATATAAATGCTTTTGTAAAATCTAATTATCAACCATACATTGTTCATGCATGAGTTCAATCTGATCGCCGAGTTCTGTTTTTTCCAACATTCATGACTCGGATATATAGGATAACAGTAGAGGCAACTTTAAAAGTAGCCTATTTGATATAACAAACACATATGAACAATTATATATATATATATATATATATATATATATAAAAACTTAAAATGATTGTAAAACACCCTTAATCGTGTAATGGTGCAAAATACATTTGTTGGCATGATTTTATGAAATCGTGTAACGTCCGGTACACAATTTCAACGATAACATGTCAACTACTTTGAATATGCCACTATTGTACTTAAAATTATTAACTGAATTAATTGATTAACGAGTGACGACGTAGTCCCAAATAGAGAAAATAAACTTTTATTGATTGAAAACTAATTAAAAATAAACATGTCTACTACTTTTATAGAAAGAAAAAAAAACAACAACAACAACATTTTGGTGATGAAAAAACCCTAACCCTGGTTACGGAATTCAATCCTCATATTTAAATGGAATTTACCACGTGTTGATCGGTAGCCCCATCCCTCGACGGAATCCCCTTCCTGCAACCCGTTTGCCTCCACGAACTTCCACCACTGGTGTATGAGCACGGTGGCCCCTGACGCCACCCACTTAGTCAAGTGAAGTGTGTATTTCCCTCCAATTCCATCCCTCGTCTCTATCGCTAGAAAATTAGGGTTTCCATTCAACTCCACCATTCTTCTCTCCTCCTCCGTCAATGCCCTCATCAGTCTTTGATATCCCCTAATGAGGAGGCGGTTGTGGCCCTTTGCCACATCCGTTGCTGTCAGCACCTTCTTGAACAACCTAACCGGCCGATTATTAAACCCTTGTTGTTGTTGTTGAATTGGGGCCGGAATTGCCTCTTCTTCTGCTTGTGCCTGTTGTTGTTGTTGTTGTTGTTGTTGTTGTTGTTGAATTGGGATCAAAATTGCTGCTTCTTCTTCTTGATTAGGGCTTTGCGGAATGATAGGTTGTGGATTATCTTGATGAATATAGATGTCCACTCCAAATAGCCTCAATACTTTTTTAGGGTTTTGGGGAGGAGAATCATCACTTACTTGATTAGGGTAATTAGGGCTTCTTTCCTTTCTTTTTCTTGATTCCTCATTGATAGCAATCGAAGTTGCTTGATGAGTTGGAGAGGGACATGATTGATCATCATTCTCATTGATGATCATCATCTCTATATATGTAAAAATATGTAAATTGTGTTGAGTTTCTTTTTGTGTATGTGAAGACTAATTATGTTTATGGCAACGTCTATATATATATAGGGAGATGGGAGATTCAATTATCACTTTCCTTTCTAGCGTAGGAAAAGGTATTTTAATATGGTTGGAATAAGGAAAGGAGACATATCTATGGCTTTCTTGAGTTTGGATCTTCTATTGTATTTTTATATAATATTTTTTTTATTATATTTATGGGTGGCAGACATGTGATAATTTTAATGATTTAGAATTTAAAAAAGTTCTATACTAAAAAGAATATATATATGCCATAACCTTTGAAATTTGGGTGTATTTGAAAATTTTAGGCACATATCACTTTCCTTTTTAGCGACTGGCGTGAGAGAAGGTATTCTTGTTAGAAAGGAAATATAACTCGGACTGCTCGATTTTCTTTCCTTTATTTCTGATTTATCATTTAAAATGAAAAAATTACAGATATTATTGGCTATTGCTACAGTATACCCTTTATTTACTTCCTAGACCATCTATTTAAATACCTAATTATCAATTATCTATTTAGTAATATTAATTACAGCGCGCGTTAGAATTCATGGTATTGGCTAGGGGTGGTAAACGGTTCGGTACCGGTTAACCGGTACCGAAAAACTGATTAACCGGAAAAAATGATTTTGATGGTACCGATACCGTACCGGATACCTTAACCGGTTCCACCGGTACGGTACCGGTTAACCGGTAGTACTGGTTAAGGTACCGGTTTTCTTATAAAAAAATAAAAATATATATCTTTTTAATTTTCTCTTAATTTTCAAACACTAATTTGACATATATTTTTCATATTTTTCAATTTCTAATACAAATCCAACAATTAACAAACACTTTTTTTCAAATACCAATTCAACATATATTTTTTTTCCTATTTTTTAATTCATAAAAAAATTAAAAATTAAAAATTAAATTAAATTTTAAAATTTAAACCGGTACCCAGTCCGGTACCGGTTTCCGTTTACCACCCCCAGTATTGGCAGCTAGTTAATTTATTTTTTAATATTAAGATTTATTATTATTAT
>JAYJMF010000019.1:999447-1011725 GCA_036873715.1 Salvia sclarea
TATTATTATTATTATTATTATTATTATTATTATTATTATTATTATTATTATTATTATTATTATTATTATTATTATGCGCTATAGTGGGTAAAATGGGGATGGAATAGAATCATTCCTTGATTTTTGACACTAATTATATAGGGGTTGGATCTCGTGACGACACTGCACTAAACGTACAAATTTATTACAATTATTAAAAAATAAAAAATTCCCCTTTTATGGGACTCGTACTTAAATTACATGCATTCATCCAATAAAGTGATGCATCCAATCACGACCAAAGAACCAAAAATAATTCTCAGTTCTAATTTTAAAATTAGGTTCTCATTTGAACCTCTTCCAACATACACAATTCAAATCATATTGGAATGCGTATGCCAATGAGAAATATGAACATTTACACTGAAACATATACAATTATTCCATACATTATTAATGCTACTAAACGTATAAATGTCCGTCGAATCCAAGTTGACAGTACAATGTTACCACATTCTCACAATAAACATATTCTATAATAACCCACCCAATATATATATGTAAAGTATTAAAATCATACATTACATATATCATAAGCTTGGTGATCTTCGATTAATCACGACCAAGCTCCCATATAATGCATATATAAATACACATCAAATATACATATATATAAAAAAATAAATCGTAGTATTTTTTTTTCTTTTTCTTTTTTCACTTGTGCTTGGCAAGCATTAATGAAACTGCAGATTTCCTCCACGACCTAAAATAGTTTTCCTGCTTTACCTTAATCATATGGCTCAAAACTCGAGCATAATCCCTCACCATCGACGATCTCTTCAATCTCAGCCGTTGATCATCATCTCCATCTCGATCCGACGGCATCGGCTTCTCCTCCTCCAACTCCTCCTCTTCTTCTTCTTCTTCTTCTTTAAAATGCTGTGCTAGAGAATATCTGCCTTCAATAAATTGCTTCAAGCTTTTCTGCTTCTCTCTCTCCTCAAACTTATTTTTCTGCTCAAGATTTGGATTAATTTGAGCTTTTCTAGTTCTTCTCGACATGGAAATGTTGTAGTGAGGTTTTCGAGCTTCCATCTCCATTAATTGAAATTAGGGTTTGTTTGTGTGTATTAAATGTGAACATATTTGGCAAAGTTGTTGATTTATAATTTATGGAGATTTGGGGGTTTAATTAGGAGAGGTGAGGTGTCATTATGCTATAGTTGGTGTATTCCAATCTGTTTGAGAAGAGGTTGATGAGGTAAAGCCTTCAAGATAGGAAAGTGTGTATGGGAATATTACAATGTTAGTTGGTATATATGTTGTGAAAATTTTAAATTACCGTGAACTGTGAAAGTAATTGCAGTTGCTGTGAAAAGTATTTTTTATTTGAGTAAATATTTTTTTTTATCTCTTACGAGATTTGAATGCGGGGGATGCATTTCCATCAAAGTGATGCATTAATTCATTGTAAATCTTCACGATCGGAGGGTTGATTATGAAAATGATTCTCACTTTAAGAATGATTTTTTGAACCTTGCCCTATAATATACTATATGATCAATTAATTTTCTTTTAGTTTCTCATATGTAGATTTGATGAGCTTGCTTGTGTGTATATATTAAGACATTCTTCTTCTTCATTAAATTTTTTGCCTACCTCTTAGGTGGTTGGTAAATCTCCCACATGCTATACATTTTTATATAAATCTTGGCAATGAAAATCTGTGTAGATTTATAATGTTCTAATGGCCAGAGTGTGTACTTTTTGTAATAGGATAAATTCTGAAATAAGTTTAATACTGATGAATTGATGAATGCATCACTAATTTATTAAAATAAATGGTGGATTAATTTAAATTATTATTTTTATCTCTTATTTATAGTTTATTAATTAATTCTTTGTACAATTGTACTCGAAAGGACCCATGCAGAGGCATCGTCCTTCAAATTCTATTGTTCACAAAATATTTGCCACAAGTTTTTTTTCCGATTCGTCCATATAAATTTGGCACTTTTCTTATAATAATAAGACACACAACTCTCAATATATACCACATATTTAACATTGAATTTACAATCATTCGTAAAATAAAAAATGTGATAAATATTTTATGGATGAATGGGGTAATAATTATAGTACTTGCATGATTTGGTTGAGTGAAGATAAAATAAGTATTCTTTTGTGAGGAAAGAGACTTAAATGTTATAGTACTCGAGAAAGTTGTGGGTATTAATTGAAGAAAAGAGAAAATGCATGATATCCCATAAGTGTAGCAATTAATGTACATGTTTCCACACGAACAAGGAACAAAATAAAATGATGTGGAAAACCGAACGCAATTCAGTTGGTAAAATGTTCATCTTATGGTCAATAGATCGGAATTTGAATAATCTTGGATGCATGTGTGTGTGAATTGTAACTAAAAAATATTACATTTGTGTGGAAAAAGTTGAAATTAATACGTCACATAGTTTTGCCATCAAATATGCTTGATTCTTTATAAAAATAACGGGAAGTATAAGTACAATGCAGTTAGTAATTTATTTTTCCTCCAGACGAGCTGTAAGTATTTGTTATTATTTCGATTTTCTTTAATTAATTGATTCCAAGTGAATAGTATATTTAAGTATTAGATTATGGTGTTCCAACAAATTATTATGTTTCTCTTTCTATATAATATCTCTATACAATTATAGAATAATTAACTGCTAAATTGTTTGTTGGCGAAACTTAAGTCAATTTGTTGTAGTGTTAAATCACGATTGCTGGATGATAATTGTTGATAACTCAGGAGATTCAAAGCTTAGTTAAAATTAATGATATTGATTAATCCTTCATAAAATTAGATTTCCCACAAAGTTTATTTTTTTTTTCAAGAATTCCCACAAAGCTCTAAAAAACAAGACCCCTATCTATAAATACTATAGTTTAATCCACTTTTTGCAGACGAATCTGGATTAGAGAATTTAATATTTTCTGAAAAAACGTACAAGGCTACAATCAGGGTCTACGAATATACTTTATTGACTACAGAAGAAAGAATTTCCCACCAAATAAATAAATAAATAAATGCTGTAGTAATATTTGATTTGATGTATATTCCTTCCCACCAACTCAGAAATGGTTATATGTATGTTTTTATATATCATCAAGAAAGTATATATCAGAGTTTTTTTGAAGATCTTGGCTGTATTATTTGGTTTGTTGTGATATATATTTGTTGTTTTTTAGTAGTTGCTCAAACCTCGTCAGCTGCGCCCCCACACATCCCAACTCGCCACGTGTCCCTTTTTGAGATTCGTTCTGGTCCCCTTCTCTCTTGCCATTTTCACCCATCAGATTCTCTCTCCATTTTTTCTTGTTTGGAATTCTTGCTGCAAGACTACATTTTTATTGCATTCTCTCCCTCTGTTTTTACCTCTTGTTTGGATTTTGGATTTCTTGCAAGAAAGAAAGCATTTTTATTGCATTTTGTCCCTCTCTCCCTCCCTTTTTGTTTTGCTTCATTTACTTCTTTGGATTTGCTGTAAGAAAACATTTTTATTGCATTTCTCTCTCTCTCTCTCTGTGTTTTTACTTCATTCCTTGTTTGGATTTGTTTCAAGAAAGCATTTTATTGCCTTCTCTCCTCTGTTTTGACCTGTTTTGATTTCTAGCAAGAAAACAATTTTATTGCATTTCTCTAATTCTCACTCTCTCTCACTCTCTCTCTCTCTCTACTTCATTACTTGTTTGAATTTGTTGCAAGAAGACATTTTTATTGCAATCTCTTTCTTTCCCTCTGTTTTACTTGTTGGATTTATTGCAAAGAAAGAAAGCATTTTTATTGCTCTCTCTCTCTCTCTCTCTCTCTCGCTCTCTGTTTTTACTTGTTTTTTTGCAAGAGAGCATTTTATGGCATAAAAATGAAGTCTTGTTTTTGAGGGGAAAAAATGGTTTCTCTGAGTCCAGGCACACTTCAAAAGCTCTTGCAAAATGTTGGTGATAAAGAATTCAGGGTCGCCGGAGAGCACCGCTCTGCCCTTCTCCAGGCAAGGTTTTTTTTTTTTTTTTTTTAATTATATTATTATTATTATTATTATTATTATTATTATTATTATTATTATTATTATTATTTTGAAAAAATGAAATGTATGAAGACTTGTGTTGATATTCTAAGCTGTTGTATTTGGAAATGCAGTGTTTGTTTGCTACTCTTCTCTGTTTTGGGTGTGTGTTTGTTCCTTTGTGGGCGTATGAGGTATAGGAAAAAAAATCGTTTCTTTATTAAAAAATAAAAGAGGCAAATTAATTGTTGTTTTTAGCTCGTTATTGTGGTTTGTTTAGGTTAAATATGGCATTTATGTTTGGGGATGAATTCTTTTCACTCTACATTGTTTTGCATGTGGAAATAATTTTTACAATTATTTTTGCCCTTTGATGTCGTTTAGTTTGGTGAGCTATTTGGATAATTTAGTTTCGTGTTAGGATTAATTGACTCTGGTGAGTGTTGAATTGAATGATTAGGATTAAAGTGTAGTGTAATACCGAAATGACCAAAATGCCCTTGTGGCGTAGCAAGAATGTGAAATTCGAGGGTAAAATGGACCGAAAATAATTAGGTTTCGAGATTTTGCATTTTGGAATTGAAGGATGATTAAACAATCGATTCAAATTTGAAGTGAATAATCCAGTGGATTGATTGATTGTGGTGTATGATCAATTGAAGGGTTAGGATTAAAATGTAGCGTATTACCAAAATGCCCTTGTGGCGTAGTGTGTAGCAAGAACGCGAAACTCGAGGGTAAAGTGGGCCGAAAATAATTCCGGTGAGGACATTTTCGAGATTTTCATTATGGATCGAAGGATGATTAAATAATCGACCCTAATTTGCAATTAGATGATTGTAGCACTGATTGAATCATTCGAACCAAACATGTGATTGAGTTGAATTATTTTATCAATCGAGCCTTTAACGATGTTCATTCAAACATGTGATTCAGTTGAATTATTTTATCAATCGAGCCTTTAACGATGTTCATTCAAACATGTGATTCAGTTGAATTATTAAATAGTGTTCCAAATTTGCCCTTTCTTACATAGGTTATTGGCATTGTGCCCTCTTTAGAAGATGATCCATGGAAGAGCAGAGGCTACTACTTGAGGGTCTCTGATTCGCTCCACTCGGCCTACGTGTCCGTCTCCGATGAAGACGTGGAGCTGATCCTCAGCGACATGGTCCAGCTGGGCCAGTTCATCTATGTCACCTGGCTCGACTCGGGCTCCCCTGTCCCGGTCCTACGTGGCATCAAGCCGATCACGAAGAGGCGGCCTTGTGTCGGGGATCCCAAGGATTTGATCTCTAGCGACTTCTTGAACGCGAAGAAGGTGGAGACGAAGGCGAGGCCGAAGGGGAAGGTGAAGAAAGTGGCGGGGAGTGGAGACGGGAGCCTTAGACGGCTCTCGTTTGGGAATGGAAAGGTCGGGGGAGGTACGGAGAGTAGACGGCTCAGCTTGGATTCTGCTCGAAGGGGTTGGGATTCCGGCCCTCAGAGCAAAAACGGTGTATCATCGAAGGCTAAACCTAAGCAGAGTTCCTCACCTTCACGTTCCGTGAGTTTGACTTCTTCATCGTTGTTTTGATGCACGTTTTGCTCGTTTTATATGTGTTCTTCGCAAAACATGCTCGATTTTAGGGTTAAATTGGTAAAGATGTCATTTTTTCTCTTCTAAGATATTTTATGTAAGTTTTTGTTTGTTGAATTTGATTCAGAAGTAAGCATAGGCCGTTTCTTGCTCTTGAGTAACCCCGTGGTCGAGTGCTCGAATTAATGCATTTTCGAGCTCGATTTCCTCGATGGCAAGCTCGATAAATCGAGCTCGTCTCAGCTAGATAAACTTTCAATTTGATTCAGAAATAAGCATAGGCCATTTCTTGTTCTGAGTAATCCTGTGGTCGAGTGCTCGAATTGATGCATTTTCGAGCTCGATTTACTCGATGGCAAGCTCGTTAAAATCGAGCTCGTCTCAGCTAGATAAACTTTCAATTTGATTCAGAAATAAGCATAGGCCATTTCTTGCTCTGAGTAACTCTGTAGTCGAGTGCTCGGATTGATACATTTTTTAGCTCGATTTACTCGATTAAATCGAGCTCGTCTCAGCTAGATAAACTGATGTGCACCTGAGCTTTCTAATAGTATATATTGTTCCCTTCTTGCATCAAAAACTCCCTAAATGATGTAAACGTAATCCTCTTTGTTTCTCGTGTTTGTGATGCAGGTTGTTGCGAAGAAGGAGTCGCCAAAGAAGCCGGACTTCTCGCCTCTCAAGAGCAAGAACACCATCGCCTCACCTAATCTTCAAATCAAGCCCGTTAAGAGCACGAAATCATCACACGACGCTACCTTCCCCGTTGATCTAAACAGGGTTGTTCTTGGCTCCAAGAAAAGGTCCGAACCAAGAATCTCGTGGGACGCTCTTCCATCAACCATTTGTCACCTCGGAAAGGTACATTTCGCCCTACGAGAAGGCTCGACAACTTTTGTTCAACAAATGCTGATATCTCGTGCTTTTTTTAGGAAGTTAGAAGCTTCCGGAAGCTCGCCTTCGCCTCTGCGGTCTCTGCATTGGAAGAAGCATCGTTATCCGAGTGCGTGATTAGGTGCACAAGGTACATAATCACAACGTATCGAGCAAAGTTTATGCTCTCGTAAAATTCGTTTGCGCCTAATTTATCAGTCGAATCGTCTAGCTTGCATCAGATAGGTGAAAATTCCGTTTTTTTCTCACGTTTTCTCCACGATCTGTCGCAGCATGTTTGCAGAGCTATGCGAGCTATCGGAGAAGGACACGTCGGGGCCGTTGGTGGAGCAGTTCTTGAGCGTGCACGAGAGCATAAGAAAGGCCACCGAGGTGATTCGAGCCCTAATTGATATCCGGTCTTCCGATGCAAATGATGGCAGCTCTGAGACGGGGATTTGCTCTTCCCCCGTGAGCAAGAACGCCTCGTTGTGGGTTCAGGCGGCGGTCGAGACGGATCTCTCCAAGTTCTCCTTGTACAAAAAGGGAGGCGAAAAATGCCATTGTGTCGTGATCGAGGAGAGCACTGACACCAAGCAGAGCCCCCGAAGCTCGAGCAAGCCGGCATCAAAGGCGAGAAACGAGACTTCTAACACAAGGAGGCGTTGTTCCTCCGCCACGAAGGCAACGGAGGCTAGGCCTGGTGGATTGGGGCTCAAACACGCGGCTATGTTGGCGGAGAATCTGCTCTCGTACTCGCGTTCGTGGTTCTTGGACTACTTGGAAGCTTCGTTAAGTCGGGGCTTTGGATTGAGGAGGGACGAGACGTCTCAGGTGGCCGTGCTTCTCGGGCAGCTCAAACGTGT
This sequence comes from Salvia sclarea, assembly GCA_036873715.1. Taxonomy (NCBI): domain Eukaryota; kingdom Viridiplantae; phylum Streptophyta; class Magnoliopsida; order Lamiales; family Lamiaceae; genus Salvia; species Salvia sclarea. The sequence goes on from JAYJMF010000019.1 coordinate 1,006,794, forward strand.
GAACGAGTGGCTGGATGGCTCGTTTAACGGAGAAAAGGGCAAAGACGAGAGGGTCGAGAAGCTGAGGAAGGAGCTGTATCGGTTCTTGCTCGACAACGTCGACTCTGCAGTCTCTAACAAGTAGTTCGGATTGGCTGCTCGTCCAGGTTTTACTTTCTGGACTCGAATTTAATTTCGTTCGAATCGGCTAATTGTTACTAATCTTGATCTTGATCTTAGCTTAGCTTGAGAGTAGATGAAAAGATTTGTGTAGATTCATCTTCTAATCTGATTTTACTACAGTACTGGGAAATTTGGCAACAAAGTTGAGATTTGCACAAATGATTGTAGTGAAATATCAATGGTTCTAACAATTTTGAGTGAGTAAATGTGCAGAAATTGGGTGTTTGTTTGTGGATTTCTTTGATGAGTTTTGAGTAGAAGAAGCCTTGGCCATGGCTTTCATCCCCTTGCAAGAGTTCATGTGTGATTGCAGTTTCTCTGGTTTAAATGTCTTTCCACATTGCCTGTCACAAAAAAAACATATTTTACCGGTTATTATTTTGTTTAGGGATGTCAATTCAGATTGAACCAAACTGGTTGGTTCGAAGAAATAAAAGAAAATGGTGGATTGGTCGTGATTTTTATGACCCGTAATCAAAACTGGGCTATATATATGGGACGAAGGGAGTATAATATATATGATACGATTAGCATTTCAGTAAAAGGAGGAGAGACGTACGAGCAATTAGGTCCGTAGAGCGGCCAAGCAACGCCATTCTCCCTCACGTTGTCGTCTCCCGTGCACGTCTTCAAGAACGGCTTATACCGCTTCCCGACGGCCGAGTCGGCCGTGTCCACGCTACCGCAGCCGATGAAACTCCGGAATATGCCACTAGAGTTTCCCTTCGTGCGATGGGGCTTATCCGACGTGGCGTCTCTTTTGCCGGTGATGCTCTTGGCGTCGACGATCTCGAGCTTGTTGGTCTTCCTCTTCTTCTCCCCCGACTCGACGGCTCGATCGCGCTCTTCGCAGCCGTGTTTCGGTGAATTATCATCCGTTGATGTGGATGTTTCTGATCCAAAGCTTGGTGTTTCTGATGAGATGTAGTTGGAGCTGTCGGATGAATGGTCTTTTGTTGATTCTTGAGGTGTTGTTTGCCCTCTTTGTGTGGGAGTTGATGAGAAATCTATCAAATAGAGTAAAATATTATTAAGAATAAACCAAAATTCCTTTCAACCGCCAAATAAGTATCTCTTGACATCACACATATCAAGGATATGTGTAGTTTTATTCTCAATATCTAGATTATTTTATTGAAAATTGAAAAAAGTACGAAATTTGAAATTATTTATCAAACTTTGCAATTAAGCAATCCAAACAGGCTAATTCCATGGAGAAGGGGTGTGCACGGCACCCCCCTTCTCACTGTACTACAGTGAGGAGGGGGGGGGGGTGCTGTACTGCTGTGCACACCCCTTCTCCATGGAAAAAACCATCCAAACATATGATTAATAATCCAAATAATCCAATCATCATTTATCCTATCAATCTAAACTATCTAATCTATCCCATCAAGGAAACCAAACGCCTGGTTATTGCATAACGAAGAGATTAAATATGTTAGATTATTACTATGGGTTTTATCTTACATATATTGTTATTGGTGGAGGAAATCTCAGAACCTTTGAGAACATATTCATTGTCTTGAATTGGAGTAATTAGGTCATCATCTAGTATGTCTTGCCATACGTAGCTTGTCTTGTATGTCCTGCAAAATCACCAAAAATAGAGAAAAATAGATAATATTAAGAATCACTATTCAATATTGTCACATAATAATTAAACCATTCATCAACAATATTCTTAGCTTTAAATTTACAGCCTGAACTTTGATCTTTTGATGGTTTTTTTGTCCGAATTTATAGATATTATAAATATATTCTATACTATTTACTTAATAGTAATGCAGGAACCTAATTAATGATGTTATTTCGTTTTATTTTATGATACCAATAAATTGAAGATTTATGTTAATGATACCTCTTGTAAGACCAAGCAAATGATTCTGGCATGTCTTTTCCTCGCAATTCTCCCAACCATCTCTTGATGTCTAGTTCATATAATTTTAAATACATAAAAGGTGAGCATTTAATTAATTATGTGGTGATCGAAAAATAAAGGGTTGATCACATTTTGTGTCCCTAATTTTCATCTTTTTAAATACCATCAGTTTAATGTCTACGAAAAATATCCCCAATTTACGTTTCCTAAATAAATCACATCTTTCAGAGTTTTCCAAAAAACATTCTGCGTCACAAAATCCAGTGACGGGACAACGAGTAACGTACCTTGCCGGAATTTTTAGAAAACGTAAGTTATGGTCTTTCTTTTGGAACACTGAAAATGACAATCTTTTATTTTTTGAGAAAACGCAAGTTGTGATCGTTTTTTTTGGAAATAATGACAATTGAGGACACAAAATATGATGACCCTAATTTTATTTTATTTTTTAAAAAAAGGCAACATGCCAACATGTTTAGGTATGCAAAATACCTCTCAAACGAACACCATTATTGGAGAGATGATGGATTCGAATAAGATGAGGATGTTCCTTGCGACCATTTCTACTTAGAAAATATAGGATGTGAAGTCGCCTCACTTCTACACCACTTTGTGCCTCCATTATTCTCCTATACCACACATTAATAAATTACTAATCATACCTAAACTAATAAAAATGTTTAAAAAAAAATATAGACATTATTAGGGGTGTTTAAAAACTATAATATATGAATATGGCAGACAATTTCAGTTACATTTCTTCTTTTTTCTTTATGTCCCGCATCGAAAACTATATAAAAAAACTTGGGCTAAAGCCTCGTGATAGAGAGGGAACTTGGAGTAACCACATTACATATTTTGGACCCAACAGATTAGGACTTTATTTTTTGCACCAAATTTCTTGTATAGGTTATGGGATTTTTCTAAGTTGCCTCTCTAAGACGAGCCCTTAGTCTAAGTTTTCGTAACTATCAATGGGGAAGAAGTAATATAAACAAGTACAAATTTCAACAAAAAATCGATGTGGGACAGAAGAAAATAGAAATAAGCCATGCAGAATATGTCCTTTTACAACATATGCAGAATGAAATAAAGAGCAAACCAACAAAGGAAAAGAAAGGAATAGATGGAAAAAACAAAGGAAAACATGAAAGAAACAACAAAAACAACAAACAAACAAAGGAAAAGAAAGTAATAATATGTCAACAGAAAAGGTGATTTTACTATGAAATCTTCCATTCAAACCAGGCGAAAAAACTTGATATGAAAAAGAAATGGCGAAATCACACAAAATATGTTTATTACAATTTCAATAAATATCAAATATTCATATATAGCAAAATATAAGTTCAAAATAAATGAAATGAAGATATTGAGATAGAAAATCTCATACCTTTTCACTATTCTTCCCTTCTGAAAATCCGTATATTCCATCTTCTTCGCAAAATATTTCCAAACCAAAACGCAGAATTATTAACTCAAGCTGAGAATATTTCCACCATTTAAGCACTAAATAACTCTAGTTTTCTACTATATATATATATATGCAGAAAATTTACAGCTGCTGATTCTTTTCTTGAAGCCATCGAAAAGCCAAAGACTTTTTTTATATTTTAATTATTTTGTGGTCCAAATCAACATAATTAATCATATTTTTTAAAGGAAAAAAAATAAGACAAAACACTCTTTGACAGAAACAAGAATGTTGCAATTTGCAACCTCAATCTTACGTTAAATGGCTTTCGCTTTCCCTCAAAACACACACACACACACAGATTAGAGAGAGATTAGCAAAAACAATGAATTAATTGTTAATATTACCTTTAATATTGAGAAAAGGGCAGAAATGTGCGTGCCGTGTTTTGAGCAGAGAATTCAATTAAGGTGGGAATTTGTATTTATATATACACACACATCACGTAGTGGTGAATGATACAAAATACCTGTCTTATATATATAATATAATATGAAGACAACAAATCCATATGCATGTTGTTAATTAATTAGGAATATAAATGGTCTGTTGGAGAAGAGATGTTTGTATGGGATCAAATAGATCGGTTGAACTGTATGTATCCATATACATATATAAAATATTTGGTTAATTATGTTTGTGTCCTAATTTTCAATACTTTCAGAAAATGTCTCAAAACTTACGTTTTTTTGAAATAAAATTCATCCCGCGGCGACGCCGTTTATTGATGAGGTGGAAAAATGTCCACCGTAATTAACTTAAGAATATCTGATCATTGATGAGGTTACTCATCATCCGTCAGTTGAATTTTGTGATGGGGGACATTTTTTGAAAACTGCTGAAAAATTTGAGTGCTTTTAGGGACATTTTTTGGAAAGACGAGATATATTTTTTAGAAAATATTAGAAGATTGGGGGGTTTTATTTAGAGAACGTAAGTTGGGAAACATTTTCTCAAAATAGTAGTAAAATTAGATCACGAGTTTGTGAACCTAAGTTCGAATCACAAGAGAGGTCATTTTTTTTATAAATTCATTAATTTTCATAACAAATTGATAATAATTTAATATATAATTCGTGAATTAGAAATTAAGAATGATAAAGTATATCCGCATTTTCTCTTCGCGTATATAACTTATATTTGTATGTAAAAGATGGAATAGTAAACAATGAACATTTGTTGGGTCAACTTTGACATTTTGTTTTACTAGCAGAGAGGACGTGCGTCGCACGTCTAACATGCATGATTAATGTATTGTGTAAAAAAATATCTTTAATAACAAATAAATTAAATATTCTTAATTAATTTTCTTTAATTAACATTAAAGAATTAATTTATTATCAAAGTTAGATTGGAGTATTGGACCACCAATATAAGCATTTTGAATTTATAACACAATATCTCATAACTATTT
>JAYJMF010000019.1:1018406-1037625 GCA_036873715.1 Salvia sclarea
TTTACAGTTAAAATACATTACAAATTCAACATTAAACTTTATATTATAATAACTTTAGTATTTGAAATTAACTATTTATATATCATATATCAAATTAAAGATTATTTTATAATTTTTAATTTGAAATACATATTGAATATTTTTCATTAATCAAAGTACTTTAATTTTTAAAATAAAGAAAATGTGAAGAAAAAAACTGAAAATTCTTTCACTCTCTTTCCACCTTCAAGTTATAGAGTTAGTGGGCTTCAATTTTATTTTAATAGTTTTGAATAATTAACCTTCAATTTTCTTTAATTCACAAAATTGCCATTCAAATTCTAAATCAATTTGAAATCAATTTCAAATTGAATTTCAATTTGGCTCCACATTTAATTATAGTATAGATGTGTGTGTGTATGTGTGTAATTAGTATTACTTAAATTAATAATTAATAATTAGATTTGACTATACGTAGGAGGCATAAAATGATAATCCAATGTATATTTCAAGCACCATATTAATCCTATAATTTTTGTAAAATTTCAAGGATTTTTTTTTATTTATCCAAATTCCACAAAATGTGCATTAGCAATTCTCATTTTTTTGTTTTTATAATTAAATTAATATTTGAAGTTAATTAAATATAACTTGATTAATTAATATTCAGATTTAACTATACATACATAGTTTAGGCATAAAATGAAGATTGATGAGGTGATATGAATCCAGTAACGAGTTGTAAAATTAGATAGATAGATAAATATTTAATCGGGCTCGTATCATATTTTGATTAATTAACTGATCGTGAATTTCAGTTACAAAATAAATGATAATAACATTTTTTTTTTCACCCAAATACAATATTCCATCAATTAAACAAATTCAATTTATTTATAAATAATCACAAAAGAAAATAATTAATCAAAATATTTTACCTCAAAATTCAAACCAACAATTAATTAAAATCCATGGCCCAACTTGCACGCACTTTAGTATTACAATCTGGGCTCCTAATGGGCTTAAACAAAACTAAAAAGCCCAAACCAAAATATAATTAAAAAAACACAAAAAACGAAACAAATAAAATTCCCAATATTTTTCACTTCGCCGCCGCTTCTTCTTCTTCGCTCAACTCTTAACTCTGTTTCTTTTCCTAATTCTCATAAACCTTAGGGTTTAACATTTTAATTTCCACAAGGTGAAGAATCAAAGAGGTTGATTCAAAGAGGTTGATGCAGTTTGAAGAAGCAAGCATCTTGTGATTCGTTTTTGGAGGATTGTTGAAGAAGCTGCATTTATCAAGCAATTCATCCATATCTGTATAAAATTCAAAAGCTGAGCTTCGAAAGCTGAAGATTTAGGCGTCAAACAGCGAGAGCAGCTGAAGTGATTGATAATGGGGATTTTCGAGCCGTTTCGAGCAATTGGATACATAACCACTCAAGTTCCCTTCTCCGTGCAGCGCCTCGGCACCGAAAATTTCGTCACCGTTAGCGTCGGGAAGGCTTTTCAAATTTACAACGTATGCAGTTTTCGTTTTGCTTTTCTACAATTGTAGTTTTTGCATTCTATTCAATTTTGAAGAATCTGACGTTTAATTTTATTTTTCTGGCAGTGTGCGAAGCTCAATTTGGTACTTGTTGGTGAGCCTTTTGTTTACCTTATTTTTTCTAGCACGTCAATTTCAATTTTGACCTGAATAGCTGAAAATATGAGTCTTTTTTCTAGTTGTTTGATTAATTTGATATGGAAAAAATGTTTAGGATGTGTGTAAGAGTAGCTTAAACTAAGTAGCAGCTCACATTTTTGTTTATTTTTCACGTTGATTGCGTTAGATTTTGTGTTGTCTGGTTGCTTTTGCTCTCCAGCTAAAAATGTTTTGATGTTTATGGCTGAAGTTATTATTTTTATGTGGAAAATGCAGGACCTCAACTACCCAAAAAAATTAGAGCTTTGGCTTCATATCGGGAATACACATTTGCTGCGTATGGATGTAATATTGCTGTTTTTAAGCGTGCTCATCAGGTATAGCGGATTGAAGTATAATAGTGGAAGTATAATGTGTTTTGTATAGTTCAACTTGTTCTGTTTTTTGGAGATTCTCGCTGCATATATGCTTCTAGTTCTTAAATTTAATTCTGATAAAGTTATTTAAAATAGTGAAGGAGGTGGAAAATAGTCTAGAGGAACTGGATATATGCTTTATTTTCCATGTTTCGCACTTTCGCTTAGTGCTTGGCCATTGAACACTTTGTGCGCCATGATTCAGATAAGGTAATCGAGAGTGGAGACATACAAAATGATAATTAAATAGGTGCTCAATTTAAAAAATACTTTAGGTTGAAATGGAGATATTAAATATAGCTAGTTCTGAACATCTTGTTTACAATAAATAGATGATCATATTGTCATGTGAATTTCCTGTAATTTCGGCTCAGCCTCTCATTCATAGGCGATAATCATCTGGACCATTTCTAGAATGTTAGACGTGCTGTCAAAAATGTTAACATAAACTGAAGCAACTCTCTGCTGAATATTTTACAGGTTGCAACTTGGGAAAGCCATAATGCTAAGATCAATCAGTTGCTACTTTTTGGTGAACATGTCTTAAGCGTTGATGTTAAAGGCAATATGTTCATCTGGGCATTTAAAGGCATAACTGAGAAAAATTCTCCGGTTGGTGAAATTTCACTTGGGAGCAAGTTTACGCCAAGCTGCATAATGCATCCTGATACTTATTTGAACAAGGTAACTTATTTCGTACGTCAATAACGTGGCTCTTCTGATTGTTTTAGTTTCCTCTGAAACTTTTTCTCACTAAAAGCATTGCAAATAGGTTATTGTTGGAAGTCAGGAAGGTTCTTTGCAACTATGGAACATTAGCACAAAGAAAAAACTTTACGAGTTCAAAAGCTGGAGTTCGGCCATATCCTGTTGTGTTTCATCCCCTGCACTGGATGTTGTTGCCGTTGGCTGTTCTGATGGAAAGATTCATGTCCACAACATACGATATGATGAAGAAGTCGTTACTTTCTCTCATTCGGCTAGAGGCTCGGTGACTGCTCTATCTTTCAGCACGGACGGGCAGCCACTTTTAGCATCTGGTGGCTCGTCTGGTGTCATAAGCATATGGAATCTCGAAAAGAGGAGACTCCATTCTGTTATTGGAGAGGCCCATGATTGCGCGATAGTTTCTCTTCACTTTCTTGCAAATGAGCCTGTATTGATGAGTTCGTCAGCTGACAACTCTATAAAAATGTGGATTTTTGATACTAGTGATGGGGAAGCTCGTCTTCTACGCTTTAGAAGTGGGCATAGTGCTCCTCCAAAGTGTATCAGATTCTATTCTAATGGACGACACATCCTCTCTGCTGGCCAGGATCGTGCCTTCCGGCTATTCTCTGTCATCCAGGATCAACAGAGCAGAGAACTTTCTCAACGCCATGTATCCAAAAGAGCGAAAAAACTCAAGCTGAAGGAAACTGAAATAAAACTCAAACCTGTAATTGCATTTGATGTTGCTGAAATCAGGGAACGTGATTGGTGCAATGTGGTTACATGTCATATGGATACTGCTCAAGCTTTTGTCTGGAGGCTTCAGAATTTCGTGATTGGCGAGCACATCCTTTCACCATGCCCGCAGAACCCATCACCGATTAAGGCCTGTGCCATCAGTACATGTGGCAATTTTGCAGTAGTAGGGACTGCGTCCGGTTGGATTGAGCGATTTAACCTGCAGTCCGGTATCAGTCGAGGCAGTTACGTTGATATGTCAGAAGGCAAGTCCTGCGCCCACAATAGTGAAGTGGCTGGCGTTGCTTGTGATTCAACCAATAGCGTCGTGATAAGTGCTGGTTTGAATGGTGATGTAAAAGTGTGGAACTTTAAAGGACGTGACTTGAAGTCGAGGTGGAAAATAGGTTCTCCAGTTGTCAAGATTGTCTATCACCGTTACAATGGTCTTCTGGCTACAGTGGCAGACGACTTAGTTATTCGTTTGTTCGATGTTGTTGCACTGAGAATGGTTCGTAAGTTTGAAGGGCACACGGATCGTATAACTGACGTGTGCTTTAGTGAGGACGGGAAATGGCTCTTGACCTCCAGCATGGATGGGACTCTCCGGATTTGGGACGTAATCCTAGCTAGACAGATAGATGCTATACAGGTGGATGTGTCTGTGACCGCATTGTCTCTATCCCCAAATATGGATGTCTTAGCTACAACTCACGTTGATCAGAATGGGGTCTACTTGTGGGTGAATAAGGCAATGTTTTCAGCCCCTAGTAAATCTGGTTCCCACGGGAGTGGCAAAGAAATCGTGAGTGTCAATTTACCGTCTGTCTCAACTGGGACTTCCGGGGATTCCAACTCCGACGAGGCTGCTAAGGAAACTCCTCAGGAAGTGCAAGACATACCTCTTGCCACAATTGGACATGAACAAATACCGGATCTCGTCACCCTTTCGATGCTGCCCAAGAGTCAGTGGCAAAGCTTGGTCAATCTAGATATCATAAAAGCTAGGAACAAACCAATCGAGCCACCAAAAAAGCCCGAAAAGGCCCCCTTTTTCTTGCCGTCAATTCCGTCCCTGTCAGGGGAGATTGTGTTTAAACCTCGAGAATCTGCTGAAGGTGATAACGATTCACAACCCGGTGAAACAGAGAAGAACAGAAAGATCAACGCCGACACTGCAGCATCTGAGTTCTTGCAATTCCTTCAACAATCAGCAGAGGAAAATGATTGTAAGTTCCTTCTCTACTCACCTTTAATTGTTTCCACTATTTCATTTCAAAGCTTAAGCTAACCTTATTTATATGCACTTGATTCTCTGCAGTCGCAGCATTTACGAATTACATCAAAGGTCTGTCATCTTCGACTTTGGACATGGAACTTAGGATGCTTCAGATTGTAGACGAGGACGACGGCGACCAAGAAGAGCCCCGCAACAGACCAGAAGTGCAGTTCATTGGACTTCTGCTAGATTATTTCACACAGGAAATTTCATCCAGAAACAATTTCGAGTTTATACAGGCCATGATCCGGTTATTCTTAAAGGTAAGATTTTATTTTTCTTCTGTTTCTTATTACGGATACTGTCACAATAACAGCTGAATGCATATGCTCTTCGATTCTTGTTTATTGCCTATAATTATCGGATTTTCATCTGAAATCGCTATTTGGTTATGGACAGATTCACGGAGAAAGCGTACGTTGCCAGCCTATTTTACAGGAAAAAGCAGAGAAGCTTCTTCACATTCAATCTGCAGAATGGCAGAAAATAGATAAGTTGTTTCAGAGCACAAGGTGTATGGTTACATTCCTCAGCAACTCACAATTTTGAGCACATTTATTTGCTGTATTTTTGGCATTTTTGTTTGAAATCTGTACTTTTTTCTTGTATGTCCTAGTCTTAGACATTAACAGCTGTGACAGTAGACAGAGAGATTGAACTATAAGATTTTCCAATGATGAGTGCCATTGGAAAATCAATGTTTTGTTACTAGTTGATTCTCTGAATTTGAGTTGTATAATGGAAAAAAAATCAAATTTTGGCGAGGCCGCCGGCGTGTTTATTATTAACTTTTTTTATTACAATTTACGCACACAACACACTCACGGATCCGGGATGACTCAGACCTCGACTTATTGGTTGGAGGGGAAGCGTGTTATCAATTGAGTTGTGTTTCTTCGTCTGCAAGTGTGTTATAATTCTATTAATAGTGTAAAAGTCACAACCATATGCTTCCTTAGTTTCATAATTCAAATATATGTATTTAATAATTTCTTGTCAAAAAGAAGCAAAGAACAAAGGAGAACAACCTTTTATTCTTTTGTTTCTTATATAGCACGCTTAAATCAGATCATGAATTGTATATTGTTGCATATTTATTATCTCCATCAACATATAGACATTGAATTCGGATTATGTAAGAATCACAAAGCTGTAAAAGGATATATATATGGCTAAAAAATGTTAAGTGATATTGGTATATAATCTTCATTTACTATGGGAGGGGAGAGCTGAGGCCTTCTTGAGAAGACAATGATATGGTATGCCTCTTCGACGGCCGAGACGTCGATCTCCGCAGCGTGGATGGCCGTTTCTTGAGACGGTATGCGGTTCTCCTCGCGTAGAGCGAGTGCAGATACGGCCCCGCTCTCTCTTTCAACTTGAGGATCACGAAGAAGAGGAATCTGTAAGCTATGATTAGGGCGTAAACTGCGCATAGATCCCACCACTTGGAGTGATCCAACGATAACCCGAACATCTTTGTCAAAACATATTCGCCGGTTAGCTTTGGATCACCCGGGAACAAAGGGTCGAAGACGAGCCCGAGCATGTCGTTCTTATATCCTCCCTGAGGAATGAGAGGGAATCGAAGAGATTGGAAAATCGAACAAAGAGATGATCGAAATAATGAAGAAATTTAGGATATCCGAGTTTCTAATTTATCTTAGTAAACACCAGATTAGTCTGTATTCTTTTTTATTTTATTTATGTAGGCGAAACGCCCTATAAAGGGAGTACTTTAGAAAATAGACTAAGATCAAAATGTTATTTATAGGATTAATGTTCAAATATAGTATGATTTCTGTCCATGTGAATATTTTATGTTCTGTTATTTTAAAATAGTCAAATATAGCCCAACAATTGCTATATTATTACATATATATATCTCCAAAATCTTATATTTTGGTGAGCCATATGATAAACGAGCAAACGTTGGGCTATATTTGACTATTTTACTCGCACTAACAAAAGTCACGCTATAGCTAAACGTAGCTATCACTCAAAATAAAGACATCGTAAGCCTCTTGAGCGAGAAATACCTGCAACGACCACGCTCCGTACCCAATGAACGAGACGGGATAACGCCAAAACGGCTTGGGGAGATCGGGGAGCAGCCGGAAGAAGCCGGCGGTCATCATCATGATACCCTACAAACAATGAAGCAATGATAAGTGAAGGGAGCAATGAAAATTAGCTATAAAATGAAAGAAAATATAGTGTTATTCATCACTTACAAGAACTCCAGCCCCAGCTATGATCCCCATCAAGAAGTTAGGGACTAGTGAGGCCACAATCATCATCACACTCTCCACCATAGCAATGCATCCAAATAGATTGAGGCAGAAGAAGGCGTAACGCGAAAAATCGGACCGATACTTCACCATGAAAAACGTTATCGTTCCGGTGATGGATGAGATCGCGACCAAGAAGGGCAAGGAAGAGAAGAAGTTGGATAATATGAACACGGCCACGCCATAGTAGCCGTTTAGCCTCTCGCGATAAAACACCTATATATAAAAAAAGATACTTCTATTAGATTGTAAGAGGGCTTCATCAAAATGAAATGAGACATCCTCTATTGCTCATCTGTGCAACATCTTCTATTGCATGGATAGATGGGTAAATTAGTCGATTCTAAGTGTTTAGAATTGCCAATATATTAGAGTGTCACGAATGCAATAGAAGGTATTATGCGAAAAAAGCAATATAAGACCGAAATCCCCTTAAAACAGTTTATAAGCTCTTGCAAGCTGTTCGACAAAATGAGCTCTTTTGGACAACTTATAACCCACCCACCCACCCACCCCCCAACAATTTACTTTTTTCATAATCTTATAAGTGGCGATTAATTTACTTAAATATCCAACATATTATCCTTCCAATTCCATGATTCTCTTCTTATAAGCCCCTGAAACGTTGCATCTTATAAGCTCTCTAAAATAAGCTCAGCAGCACACATACGAACCTTCATTTCCTCGACGAAGGATGGAAACCCGCCTATGGACATGAACGTCATATAACCGGTAACGAAGCCACCGCAAGCGCCCCTAGCCAAGATCGCCGTGTAGCTCGTGCCAACGTCGTAGAAGAGAGTGCCGACGCATAGAGCGACGATCGTGTAGATGACTATCCGAGACCAGTAATATCCGATGTCACGAGACATGTTCAAGAACGATCTCTTCGTCAATGTCGTGAGTTGCTTCCACCAACTAGCTTGGCTCCCTTTTATTGCTTGAATGTCCAAACCTCTCTGAAATTTATGAAAATTAACAACATTTGTATCATCAAAATTGTCACTTAGGTAAAGAAATGGCAATGCACACTAATAATGTTCTAGTTGTGACATAATTTTTTAATAAATACAATTGTGAGATTTTGCGGATGAGATCAAGCGATTCCACAATTTTTCGTGTATCACCGTGTTCCAGCTTTATATCTATATATTATTAAATTAAGAAATTTTTACATTAAAAGATTATTATAATACTATAAATAATATTTAACTTTTATTTTAAAAAAGTATAGTTTAAAAAACATTAAAACACTCACTTCAAATTTATCAATCTTAAAAATAAATTATTAACCACTAAAAGTGAAATTAAATAATACTACAAATTAATTATATATCTTTACTGACTGTAATGAACCATTGATAATAATTATATAATTAAATTAAAATATATAAGATTGAAAATTGAAGAAAAAAAATATGTAGATTAAAAGTATATAGATTAACAGATTACAAGATTAAAGAAAAACATTTGTAATTAACAAAAATATTTTATGATGGTTCCAGATGTAGCAAAATTTAGATACTCGATGTGACAAAATTTGTTACATTTAAAATTGATTTTCGTTTTTATATGTAACAAAAGTATATAGATTTATCTCTTGATGTAACTGAAATTATGTCACTACTAAACAATTTTATTATCGTATCGAAACTTAAAGGTTTCGGAAAACTTACAACAACGGAGACTTCTTTCATCCTCGATTTCGCCCTGCTTGCGTACTCGGAGTTCTTATATTTCTCAATAAGAGTCGATCTGATTTCTGCTGTCACCATATTCAACAAAGGGTCCGATTTCTTGTCCGCTTCCTGTCATTAATAAAACGTAGGATTGAGTATCTGAAGGATAAAATAGTCAAATTAAGTTCAGAATTGACCAATCAATCAAAGAAACGGTCAATTGCAGTTTGAATTAGTTTTATCTGTCCATCATATCATTCAAAGTAAACGTCATCTCTGAGAATATAACGTGTTGTTTGTATACGTACACGGAGTCTTTGCGAGCCTTTGAGCGTCGTGGTTACGACGTCGAAGTCGGAGTTGATGCAGCGCAGGAAATGATCCGACGGATTTCGCCGGCTTGGACAGGGAAATCCTGATTCCGCAAAGAACTGAAGATCAAAAACCAAAAAAAAAAATCAAATTTTGAGTGAGAGTGTGTTTGATCATATGAATCAAGAAACAAGAATTTTAATAAAAGGTTAATTGGTTTAAAATTCCACCATTAAATTTTGTTCTAACATAAACCGATGTCGTCATTTCCAAGTTAACTTTTTTTGGCCTTTAAGGGGTTAATCATGTTTTACGTCCCCAATTTTCAGACTTTTCAAAGAAATGTTATTAGTTTACGTTCGTGAAAAAAGAATATGTCCCAAATTTACGGTTTTGAAAGAAAAAAAAAATCCCCATCTTTTAACTTTTTCGAGAAAATGAGTCCAAAGATGGGGAAATGAGTTACCTCGCCGAATTCTTAGATGAGATTATAAGTTAATTGAGCTGGATTTTTTTGGACTAAGACGATTGCGATAAGAAGTGCTAGGCGTTTTTTTTCTTTGCTTTTAGTGGTGGGATGGAAAAAAATAATCCGGCTCAATTAACCTATAGTCCACCTAAAAATCCGGCCAACTGACTCATAATCGCGTTGCCGAACTCCTTTTTTATTTAAAAATAAAAAAAGGGATATTTTCTGGAAAACGCTGAGAGAGGATAATACCTTGATCCCGGTCTTTGCTTCCCCGAAGTAGACGGTCTCACCCCCGGACAACAAATAGAGGTCATCAAACAACGCGAAAACCTCGCTGCTCGGCTGGTGGATGGACGAGATGATCGTCCGTCCATCCCGGGCGAGGTTCTTGATCGACTGGATGACGAAGAAGGCGGCCGCGCTGTCGAGCCCGCTCGTGGGCTCGTCGAGGAACATGAGGCGGGGCCGGGTGAGGATCTCGAGGGCGATGCTCACCCGCTTCTTCTCCCCGCCGCTGATCCCTCTCATCTGCCAGTTCCCGATCTGCCGGTCCGCGCAGTCCTGCAGCCCCATCTCCATGATCGTCCCCTCGACGACCTCCTTCACCGCGTGCCGGGGCATCGAGCTCGGGAGCCGAAGGTGGGCTGAGTAGCTCAACGTCTCTCGCACCGTTAGGGTCCCGAGAAGCACATCCTCTTGTGTCACATAGGCCTATTTCATGTCAGGGGTGAGTATTCGGATTTTCGAATTTTTCCAAAATTCAAATTTTTAAATAAATGTAATATGAATCGAATCAAATTATTCGAAAATCCGGAATTTCTATGACTGAATCGAAAAATCAGAAATATTCGAAAATAAATCGAAATTGTATTTTTAAAAAGACCAACCCAAACCGAAACGAAAATCCGTATTTTGAAAACAAAAATCCAAACCGAATTTTAAATTTTTGGTTTTAGTTAATAAAAATTAATGGTGTCGGGTTACGTACCACGACGCCGTAGTCGAGCCTCTGCTTCTTCCCGTTGAGTTGGATGTTTCCTGTCATGACAATATTTCTTGACAATCGACCTGTGTGATCAAACAGAATCGTTAGTTTTAATTCACGCATTCAAGATTACTCGAAATGAAGACATATTGGTTGGAAATATAAGACCAATAATTCTTTGTAACCAATGTTAATTATGATCTATATTATGTAATAATAAAATATCTATTTTAATGTAAATATTATTAAAATTATGAAATTAATAGTTGAATTCGAAAAAATTGTAGGACAAAGTAGCACAATTACTAGAAATTATTATTACTACCTAACCACTTTTCAAGGCAATTGATTAGACCGTTACGCCTAACCACCCTTTTCAACCAACTGATTCACACATTTCTTTTCCATTATTCATCTAACTAAAGCTCACTTTTTGATGAAATGGGGACTTTTTTTTCATAATTTAATTCTAGTTATTTGTCGATTCACATAAAACATCTTCCAATCTCTGATGAGAAATTTATTTTCCCAGAAAAATATTGCGAACACAAAGTAATAAAATAATATTCAAATATTCCACAGAAAAGAGGGTGTTGACATGAGATAATTAATTTTTCATAAATGAGGGTGTTGCTGTTGCATGAGATTGTTGTATTTTTTTATTAACTTTTGAGTTCAGCCGTAAATTTTGTGCCTTCTTTTACTGTATATAATTAATTGCCAAAATTCTTGAAACATTTTATTTTTTACATTTCTTGATAAATCATCGTTGTGGTAGTTAGGTGCAGTTGACTATTCCTTCATTAAAATTCGGTAAAAAACAGCGCGGCGGTTATTCCTATTTAACAAACACATTGTGATGGATCAAATCATCAAACAGTCATTGTGTGTGTCATTTATTTCGACAGATATTTTCTGTGTTCTGCAATGTTCCAATGTTACTTTTACTATTTATTTATTAGTAATATAAGCAGTATTTATATAGTGAGTTATAAAAATATTTATTATAAAAAAATAAAATTAAAAAAAGTAATTAAATTAAATATCGTAATTTTAAAATAATCAATGAAAATAAGCACTTTTAGATTACATAAATTAAAATTAAGATGTATAATTAATTTAAAATTAAGGAAAAATGACTAAAAATTAGAGGACAACATTCCCATGTGCATTTCATCATATATGCTTAGATTAAAAATCATTTAATCCAACCAAATTATATAAATTGCAATTGCCAGTGAAAATACAGCTAAAACCGATCATCATTCATCGTATATCTGCAAAAGAAAGTATTCACGCAAATTACAATCTTAACTTTTTCCTAATTTTTTTTATCAAGTTATAATAACTAAGCTCAAACAACTACAAATTGTATTCTGAAAAGTTCCAGCTTTAAATATTTACGATTTACTTATTAGTAAAATTATTATGATATATTTTTTTAAAAATAAATATCATTAGTTTAGAATATCAACCAAATTAATCGCTATTAAACTAAAACAATACAAACTAAATATATAAAATTAATTTTAAATCCTAATCTGAATTTAATAATCTCTAAATTAATTATATTAAAATATAAAAACTTAAAATTGAACCAAAAAATTGACCAAGAACTAGAGGATCGATCACATTCCCATGTGCATTTCCTCATTTATTCTTTGATGAAAAATCACTTAATTCAACTTCAACATATAAAATTGCAATTGACACCAAGAAAACAGCTAAAATTCGATCACCATATATCTATAAAATAGTATTCACCCAAATTACAATCTCATTTAATTTATTTTTTTTTAGAAAAAACAATTTAACAAATTATGATTATCAACAAAATAAATCAGATAATAAAGAGCTTGACCTGCCAATGCATCAAGGAGGGTGGACTTGCCGGAGCCGGAGGGGCCCATGATGGCCATGATCCGACCCGGCTCCGCATACCCGCGCAGCCCGTGCAGCAGCTTCCGGGTCGGGCCCTGCCCGAAATTCGGCAGCACCACCGTCAAATCCTCCCACACCAAATACGCCTCCCCGCCGCCGCCCCCATTCCGCTGCGCCGGCGCCGCCGTCTCCACATCGCCGCCGATGCCGCCGACATCGGCCTCGATTTCCATTTGGTTGATAAAAGTGGCTGGTTTTGGAGTAACTAACTAATTTACCTTCCAATGATGAGTGGGGAAATATATATATAAAAGAGAGAAATTTTTGTAAATTGGAGTGTTATCTTAGGGAGAAAGAAAACACACACACACACACGAGCATGAATTTATATTGCATGTGAGGTGGTGCTAGCTAGTTATTAATGCGTTTTTGATTAAAGATGTAGTGAAAGGGAGAGAGGGAGATAGGAACGTATGAGATAGTTTGTGTGTGTGTGTGAGTGTGTGGAAGTGGAGGTGGTCATGAGGGTAGGTCAGGAGTGCGACCGCCGAATAAGTATCTCTATTGAAAATGCATGGTATGTAAATTTTTGGAATTTAGAGTGAATCTGAAGTTTGTTGGTCAGTAACTCGATATAGTCTGGAGTCTGATTAGAAATTTGAAGCTATCGTTGGAAGACTCTCGACGAAGATATCTTTCGATTAGTACATATATTGTTAGGTTTTGGTCGCCAGAAATGGCTGGAATATGGTTTGAAAGTCACTAGCTTGAAAATTTATACTTATGTGTGGTTTGTGTTTGTATTGTGATAATTTGGGTTCATGTGACATGTATATTATTAGAAAGTCATAAATCGAGAGCTTTCCAGCAGTAATTTCAGATTATTAAGCGGACTTCGAACTATCAAATTATTGGCATTTGACGGTCAAAATTTGGACTCCAACCAAATTCCCTTTTCTACGGAGTTCGTGTATTTTTAGACTAAAATTCAAGATTTGATTAAAAATATATATCAACTAATAATAAAAATATTAATTAGAAGCTATCCTAACTCGTTTTAATCGTCGACTAGTGTCTTTTATCTTTTGAGGTTTGAAAATTTAACTAAAATTTAAGATTTTTTTTTTAATTTATTTTACCTAAAGGTTATATGTATAAAATATCAAGATCGACGATGAGAAGAAGAGAAAGTGACAGGTGAGGCTAAGTAGAGAATTAAATGAATTGGGGTCGGTCCAAACTAAATGGTTTACAGTTGCATTCATGGCTATAGGTTTCCAGCAGAAAAAAAGAAAAAAATTAATCTTTAATTTCTTTGGGTATAACAGTATATATTGACAATTATGTCATTTAATTCCGTCACAGCTGCACCTATTAACTAATATTAATGGGAGCCCACGAGAACTGTTTATTTTGTTTTCTATCCAATATTTAAAAAAGATAAATATGATTCATGTATATTATTATATGCTTTAAAGGATATTCGCAATAGTAGGTTGTTCATTTATTTAATCAAGTAGTTATGACGAAATTGATGATATAATAGCTAGGATTGTTAGACCTTTCAAAAGTATTATTGTAAGTATTAGATAGTGTGAAGGCTCTTGAATGTGGATATGATAGGATTTAGTCTTGTTTTTGGATTGGGGTTGGGGATGTGTTTGTGAATTATAGGTTATATATTGTTTGGGTAATATTTATGAAATTAGACAAAATACTAGTGATATACTATAATTTTTGTAAAATGGGAAGTTATTTTAGTGGGACCGACTTCTTTACTAATAGTCGATATGTTAACTCGTGCTCACGGTGGGTCATTGGGTGGAACTGACGATATATATAACCTTTTTGCTTTGGCTTAAATGTATATCACATAACAATAAAAAAATTAAAATTTGATTTATATATAAGATCTTATATTTAAGCAACAAAAATAATAATAATAATGGGACATGCTGGTATAAGAAAATAAATTGTAGGACATTATATCTCATCTGGATATACTCTAATAAAATAATTGCAAAATTTAATTAAAGTATATAAAATTGGATTTGAAGGAGATAAAATAAAATATAATTAATACAAAGTAAGACACCAAACGTGATATACTGAATCTCAAGTAGATTATTTCCATGAACGAAATTTGACTATAAATACAATAATCTCGTTGTGAATAACTTAGTTATTTTTTTTATTGTTATATATCAGATCATGTATGGTATTGAAACGTAAAAGTCGGAGAATTGTTTCCAAAATTCTTGAACAAAATATTGATTCTATATTTAGAAGTTGGAATTATATTTTGTCACTTCCTAAATGTTATAACTGAAAATGTGGTTTGCTGTTGAGACTTAAATGATGATTTAGACTTTATTCAAAAGTACGGTAACACGCAATCTAACTATCCGTGAAACTTCCCTTTTAAAACAAACACTTTTCGTGAAGCTTTGGCAATTCGAAAGGTATGCTATATATTAATGCAAATATCTCTTATTATATATAGATTTAATCGACTATAATAAATCCATATATTATTAGTGAACTTTTTTGTTTCTTATGTAATTTATAAAGTGTGTGACTATTTTTCCGGAGTTTGATAATTTTCGGAACATTCCCCTAATTTATTATTCCGATCAAGTTAAAATTGGCATGTTATCAGAATTTTTAGAAACCCTAACCCATGATTTAGAAATTTATCCTAAGTGTCACGACTTTGAAAATGATCGAGGTTCTTGATCATGTATTTATAATTTATTGATCGAAAATGGAATTCACCAATATTTTGTGTATTTACAACGAACAAGGGGGATACTTTTTTATTGAAGGTTAGTCTAGATATGTAAAAATATACTCATAATAGATTAATTGTTGTTTATTAAGATGAATTGGGATTTTGGATATATCCCTTTGAAAGGGGTGGAATCGTAGAATTAGAAAAATCCTAATTTAAAGATAATTGTGGCCAGACAAAATACATTCCTTGTATAAAGATAAGTTCCTTAAAATAAAGAAATCGTCTTGTCTAGGATTCTAGTCCAATAAGGAAACTACCATATATATCATGACATTATTGTATATTGGCATATTATTAATATTTAATACACAATTTTTCTGATCATTCTTTTGAAATACTGCAATAGGCAATAGCATCACCTCATTTTAATTATTTGTTGTAAAATAAACATCCCTAATTTTTTTGGTAGCAAGAGAATTGACGTGGCATGTCTAACTAAAGTTCACAACACCAAAAAGTATTGTGGCTTAGTCTTAATATTTTTTTACTCGATTTTTATTATGCTCGACATCAACTCTCTAACGACTAAAAATATTTGAGTGTTCATTTTACAATAAATAAAAAGATAATGGCATTATTATAATGTTTCGAAAGTGTCTTAAAATGAAAAATGGACTAAAAGTTCATCTGTTAATTGACAAATAATTCTAAATCCAATTCTAAATCAGAAACATGCGCCACGTGTATCTAATATTTAGTGAGAGGTTGACAAGTCAACATTTTATTAGTGTATGAGAATTCCTTGACAACTCTAAAGTCTAATTAAACTAATGTCACATCTCATAAGATAACAGGTATATGAAAATTAATGGCGCCATCCACCAAATAAACCGTCTAATTATTAATAGGCTAAGGTGTTAAAATATCCTTATAGATTGAGGTATTTATTTATTACTTTAATTATGTCCATTTAAGAGCAAGATAATAAACAAAGTGGACTACAATAATACCACTTGTAGCTAGGAATATTGTAATAAGTTCAACAATTTGAATTCGGCTTTACAAAAAATTGTTCGAATCTGAGCGCTGCATTCTTGGAACTAAAGGAAATAAATAAATAAAGAGTATAATGCTTTACAATTAATACTTAAAAAAAAGATAATCGATTATTCGAATCAATAAACACTCAAACATTACACAATAAATATTTAACATTAAATATTATACATAACAATATATCTATAGATATAATCTCACGTGGACAAGTCGACCCGTCTAGAATGTATATACTCGTACCAAAATTGTATAAACAAGAAAAAAAATTACAAAATTGAGAATAAACTTCAAAATTGATTTAATTTTATGAGCTTAATAATTTACTTTACAAGATATAATCAAATAAATTGATATGGGCCGAATAATGATATAACACTTCTCACACTTGGGCTTTATGTACTTATCTAATTATTTTATATATTCATCATTTCGTCTGGGTTTTAGAGATTGGTTTGGATAAGTTATATTTCATATTACTCTTACCCAATTGACATGAATGAGGTTTTGTTAATTAGAATATGTTTATTCGAGGTTATTCGAGCTCTATTTATATTTAAAATATTTTTTTTAAATAAATAATTTTATTCATAATAATAAAAATGTTAATTATTTTTATAACGTTTATTATTATCAATATTAATCTATATAATATAAGCTGCATTTACGAACAATTTTATATTTTCAATCCAAATTACTTAACAAGCTGAACATTATCATTCTCAAACAGTCAAGCTTGGTTCGCTTAATTAAACTTCACCTAAATAAGTTCGAACAAAATTTTATCAAATCGAGTTTCGAATAGTTCACGAGTAGCTTGGTTCAATTCCGCGATAAAAAAACCAACTGACACCTTATTAGAACCCCCTAAAACATTATAAAGTTGATGATTCGAAGATGTGGACTACCTGCACCTGAACAGAAAGACCCTATGAAGCAAAAAAGCTCTTCTTTCACATAGTGGGAGGCTGGCAGCGTCCTCCGCAGATGGTTCTAGGCGGAGGAATCGCTTTCCTCACAGCTCCAAAAGATTGCTACGGATCCTGTTCCATAACCTGAGCTCGGAGAATGAACCCTCTCATGCCTTCGTATTCCACTATATTGTACCTTTATTTATTTATTTATTTATTTATTTATTACATTTATTGACTTTTACTTTTACTTTTTCTTTTAAAAATACTTGGGACTAGAATTACTATTTTTATAATTTAAATGGACCTATCCTGCAATTTCCCTCTGTTTATCCTTCTGCTTCTCCTCTTCTCCTTATCCAGCTTTTCATTAGCTTTAGCGCAGAGAGAGAGAGAGATAGAGAGGCGAAGGCAGAAATGTCGTGCAATTCCATTTCTCTGTCGTTTCTTCACACAACAATCCAACACTGCCATCTCTCCAATGGAATTCCCCCCAATTCCGTTCAATTAGCTCCCCTCCACCGCCCCCGCCGCCTCGCCGCCGTCGAAGCCGCCGCCACCACCCGGAGAGAGGACCGGACCGCTCGCCACATCCGCATTCGCAAGAAGGTAACAATTCTTGATTCAATTTTGGAAAAATTGAGCTACATTTTAGGATATACAGTGTATAATTTGCTGTAGTGGAATTATGTTGGAACCCCCAACTGTTTGATGAAATGACCCTGTGAACTAATTCGTTCCATTTCGATAGGGTTTTTAGCTCAGACATTCAAATTGATTCACATTGTTGTAAGCTTATTCTGTGTAGAGCAAGTTTGAGGGGAGAACAATGTTGCTGATGGAAAATGTGTGTATCTATTGATAAAATGTTGCTATTTATAACATGTTTTTGTGGCATTTGATAGCATGTGGATATGGAAAAATGAGACAAAGATGCATTCCATAGAATTGTTCGGTTTTGAGGAGATTGATTGTTATGTTTGTGTTTTGGTAGCCAATTTTGTCGATTCTCTCTGGAACTATGGATAGACGAAGCTTATTCATGGCTACGTTTCGTTTATAGATAGGCAAAGACACCCAATTTTGTGCTTAGTAGCTTAAAACTTCACGTCTTCGAAGCTTATTCCTGGCTATGTTGGGTTTATCTGGAATTATAGATAGACAAAGACGCACAATTTTGTGCTTAGTAGCTTGAAATTTGCTTTGACGTATTCGATTGCATTTCTGTCTCATAATTGTTTGTGTTTGCGTGCATTCTCAAGGTTGAAGGGACGTCCGAGAGGCCGAGATTGTGCGTTTTCCGCTCCAACAAGCACATCTATGCTCAAGTAATTGATGATTCGAAGATGCACACGCTTGCTTCAGCCTCAACAATGCAGAAGCCCATCTCGGAGGAGATGGAATACAGCTCCGGCCCAACTATTGTAAGTCGAATGATGTTTTCGCTACATTCTTTTACGCAGAATGGCAAAGTGCTCTGGCATTTTTTCTTACTGATGAATAACCGACTGTAGGGGAATTTTAGTAATACCTCAAGAAAAGCTTGCATCAAATTCAAACAAGTCATCCATGATCCTACTTTCATAAGTCATTACCTTGCATACTAGTATTTGCCTTTTCCCAAAATACACATCATATTCCTGAGTGTAGTAGTAACGAATCACGAATGTAATGGTTTTTGGAAGTTATACCCGGAGTGTTGAGTCGATATATCACTAAGAGGCAGGCCTTTAGGATTTCTTCTCTTGAATTGGATGTAGGAAAGTAAGGTTTTATACTTCTCTAAGATGCCTTATAGCCCCTTATGATTCATGCTTTTGTTGCTAAAATAAGGGTTAATCATGTTTTATGTTCCCAACTTTCAGTCTTTCGCAAAAAATGTTCCCCAAATAGCTTTTCTAAAGAAAAATACCCCATCTTTTTAGTTTTTTCCACGAATTTCAATTAAATCTCCTGAACTTATGTTTTCTTAGAAAAAACCTTATCTTTTAGCGTTTTCTGCAAAATGGTATGCATTACATAATCCCATCGCTGGATATTGTGATGCTAGACATTTTGTGGAAAATGCCAAAGATGAATGGGTTGGGGGGGGGGGGGGGGGGGGGGGGGGGGGGGGGGGGGGGGGGG
>JAYJMF010000019.1:1037725-1051706 GCA_036873715.1 Salvia sclarea
TGAATTAATAATTATTATTGTAATAAATACTTTGTTAAAAGAATTGATGAAAGCATTAAATGCTATTTTGGAGGGAAAATTTTCTTTGTTGGTTTCTCTTTTATATATATATAGATTCGCCATTTGCTTTAATGAATTGATTAATTTAAATTTTTTTGAACCACATGAAATAAATTATTTCACTACAATTTGAAATCAACTCATCTAGTTTAATATAAATATAAATAATATAGGCTCATATAATTTTAGGGAATTTTAGTAAGTTTTTTTAAAGAGCTTATAACCTAAAATTAAAACAGCAAATAAGCCCTTCTCTATTTATTACATTTAAAATTTCTTCAAAATTTATATTTGGAGAGAATCCAGCTTCTGAAAACTAATTGGCCGGCGACGGTCAATATATTTAAAATTGCACCACTTAGATACTTACAAAATGACTTCATTGAGTTAGTTATCAAAAGTAAACCAAAATATACATAGATTATGTTAAGAAATATTAATGAATTTTAGGTGGTTACGTTTGGTGAATTTCAATCCCAAACCACAACAAAACCGTAGAATGTCAATGTGGTATACCACAACTAATATGATATCTAATTAATTTTTAGTTCACTTGATTTGGGCTGATTTTGAGCACATTGTGTCATACACGATAAAAAAATTTAAAAAAATACATTATAGCTGTCCAATAATTGCCAATTGGACGCCTTTGTCACACGATTAAATTTGAAATATTTGTTTTCTAGAATATTTTCTGCAATTCTTAGTCGGCTAATAAAAAATTCTCATGATCTTGTGTGCTCTTTCGATATGGGGCGTTTACTTTGGAGAATTAACTTGGATAAATAGTATAGGTTAATCCATTCTTTACTTAGATAGATGGGAACTTTGGGATATCTCAAAAAACCTTGATAATATTTTTTTGTTTGAGCTAGTCTTGATTGATAATATCTCATTGAAATAGTAGGATTGAAAATATCCAAGCAATGAAAATAAAAATCCCTCAATCATATTAATGCATTCAAACTCAAGTTGATGAATTCATCCAATAAGTTCATGAACTACATTCAAATGTTTGAATGTCGTTAAAGCCACTTAAGATAAATCAAAAGAGTAAAATTAAACCTCTAATAGAAAAACGAGTATGTCTATGTATTTGAGTTTATAAATTTAAAAGGAAGTTCTAATATATATATTAGAGAATATAACTTTCATAACAAATGGATAGTATAGATATGCTTTACATAATCTCCATATATTGGAAAGAAGGCGCATGACTTAAACGAATTATACAAATATAAGTCATTAATTTAATTGTTCATTATTTCATTCAAAACCTACTTTATACATCTTCAAAAAAAATATAATCTTTGAATCTATTGATGAACTAGTACACCGAATATTGTTGAAATTATATAGTTCTTTTATCTAACGATGCCCCACTAAATAATTTTCGAATATTTCATGAATTTTATGTATGTTTGTTTAATTCAGATTATGTGAACATAATGCTAGACTTCTTCCAATCGACATTAATATATAAAATCTTCCTTAGTTATCATGGGAAGCCACTATCAACTTTCCTCTACGATCTTTTCAAATAATTATTTACTGTTTAAATGTCGTTTTCGATTAGTTTTAACATCGAGATCATAACAATGAGTCAAATAAGAATAAGTCACACCAAGTAAACTAGTTGAGATAATAGTATACAAGAAATAAAACAAATTATATCATCAATTTTAAACTATTTCCGGCGTTGAAGATAAGTAGCTAAGGAAAATAAATTGTCCCTAATGAAATGACTAGTTCTTATCAACCACCAAACCATTAGAAAAAAAACAATTGCAATTTGGAAATAATTGGAGACTCATTCAATAAAATGTTGCCCAAAAATTGGCCTATATATAATGTTGTGAATTGCCCTAACAGAAACCAAAATAGAAAAAGAAGTGTTCAAACATCTTAACTCCATAGTCTCATCTTCTCTAAGTAGCCATGGTGAGCCTCATGGAACCCCGGCTGTGGGTTCTAGTGGCTCTCGTCGCCGCCTTCGCGGCGACGGCAAATGCCAATCTCCCGCCGTTTTGGAAGCCCGACTTCTCTTACGCACCGCCGCTTCTTCCATACATTTATAAATCACCACCTCCGCCGCCTTACAAGTACGAATCCCCTCCACCGCCGCCATACAAATACGAGTCTCCTCCACCACCGCCCTACAAATACGAGTCTCCTCCGCCTCCACCCTACAAGTACGAGTCTCCTCCGCCTCCACCCTACAAGTATGAGTCTCCTCCACCACCGCCTTACAAATACAAGTCTCCTCCGCCTCCACCGTACAAATACGAGTCACCTCCGCCACCGCCCTACAAGTACAAATCGCCGCCACCACCACCGTACAAATACGAGTCACCGCCACCACCACCGTACAAATACGAGTCACCGCCACCACCACCGTACAAGTATGAGTCACCGCCACCACCACCGTACAAGTACGAGTCACCTCCGCCTCCACCGTACAAGTACGAGTCACCGCCACCACCGCCCTACAAGTACAAATCACCACCACCACCACCGTACAAATACGAGTCACCCCCACCACCACCATACAAGTACAAGTCACCACCGCCACCACCCTACAAGTATGAGTCACCGCCACCACCACCATACAAGTACAAGTCACCTCCGCCGCCGCCTTACAAGTACGAGTCACCGCCACCACCACCGTACAAGTATAAGTCACCTCCGCCACCGCCCTACAAGTACGAGTCTCCTCCACCACCGCCCTACAAGTACGAGTCACCTCCGCCACCTCCCTACAAGTACGAGTCTCCTCCACCACCTCCTTACAAATACAAGTCACCTCCACCACCACCTTACAAGTATGAATCGCCTCCGCCTCCGCCCTATAAGTACAAGTCACCACCACCACCACCGTACAAGTATGAATCACCTCCTCCACCCCCTTACAAGTACAAATCACCTCCGCCTCCACCTTACAAATATGAGTCTCCTCCACCACCACCCTACAAATATGAATCACCACCACCTCCCCCATATGTTTACAAATCTCCACCACCACCACCTTATAAGTACGAGTCACCACCACCTCCTCCCTATGTTTACAAGTCTCCTCCACCACCGCCATACAAGTATGAATCACCTCCACCTCCTCCTTATGTCTACAAGTCTCCACCTCCACCACCCTACAAATACGAATCACCACCACCTCCTCCATACATCTACAAATCTCCACCACCACCACCATACAAATATGAGTCACCACCACCACCACCTTACGTCTACAAATCTCCACCACCACCACCCTACAAATACGAATCACCACCACCTCCTCCTTACGTTTACAAGTCTCCACCCCCACCACCCTACAAGTATGAATCACCTCCACCCCCACCATACAAGTACGAGTCTCCACCACCACCACCATACGTTTACAAATCTCCACCACCCCCACCTTATAAGTATGAATCTCCACCACCACCACCGTACGTTTACAAATCTCCACCCCCTCCACCTTACAAATACGAGTCACCACCACCTCCTCCTTACGTTTACAAATCTCCACCACCCCCACCTTACAAGTATGAGTCACCACCGCCACCACCTTACGTGTACAAATCTCCACCACCACCACCCTACAAATACGAATCACCGCCACCTCCTCCTTACGTTTACAAGTCCCCACCCCCACCACCTTACAAGTATGAGTCACCACCGCCACCACCTTACGTCTACAAGTCTCCACCACCACCACCCTACAAATACGAATCACCGCCACCTCCTCCTTACGTCTACAAGTCCCCACCCCCACCACCCTACAAATATGAGTCTCCACCACCTCCACCATACGTCTACAAATCTCCACCCCCTCCACCATACAAATACGAATCACCACCACCTCCTCCATACGTCTACAAATCTCCACCACCACCACCTTACAAATATGAGTCTCCACCACCTCCTCCTTACGTTTACAAGTCTCCTCCACCACCACCTTACAAATACGAATCACCACCGCCGCCTCCATATGTCTACAAATCTCCACCACCCCCAACTTACATCTACAAATCTCCTCCTCCACCATCCTACAAATATGCGTCACCACCACCTCCAGTTTACTATTAGAACTTAACACTCTTCACCACCATCTGATTATTTATCAACACCAACATTCCATTCAAATAAACCCTCGTTCTTTGTTTGTTTATTTCATTTTAAATCTTGTTCAAAAATAAACTTGTTATCCCTCCTCTATTATCCATAATACCCAATATCTTGCCAAGAAGGAGTTGCGGCCGAAAAAAGGAGCCAAATGATCCACATGCATGCCAATCTTTCTCTTTGATCTTACATGTAATTTATGTTTCTTCATGTACTTTATATTTAATGGAAAGTTTTATTTATACTTGTGTTTGCAATTCGGATCTTCTATTACCTTTTAATATGGCATCTCTCCTATGCATTTGTGGTGTTCGACATATGAATAGGGGTGTCCACGATTTGATATAAACCGCAAACCAAATCATACTTGTGCTATTTGAAAATTACGATTTTATTTAGAATTTTATCAAATTAAATAGGTTTGAGATTTAAACTCACAAGGGGAAAAGACTTTACAATAAGAAGCGGTTGAATCGAAAGCTAAAAGTAACTAACGAATGACATTTTCGACATGCAAGAATCGGTTTTTGCCAAAATATAATGTGATTCGTGCAATTCATTTATGAGTTGTGACATTCTTGCAAAGATGAGCGTTTTGATGTACAATTCATCGATTTTTGTTCAGTATTGAGGCAGAATTCCAGGAGAAAAGATCACTGGAAAAAAAAAATGAGCTCCAATTCTAAAATAACTATAGATTGTTTATTTAATTGCAGACTTTTAAAAATTGTGTTAAAAATTGCAAAATGGAGCATAATATTAATGTGATTTATTTTTTATTTTAAGAAACCGAAAATCGGCTAAATACTCAAAAACTCAGACCTTTAATTTCAATTTGGTTCGATTTAGATATACTATATTTTGTAAGGTCTCAAACCACCATTTACTTTAGATCATGCCTTCACTACAATCATTCTATATTTCACTGTCAACTACTTAAATCTCAATAATAGCATTAGGGTCAAACATAATATTACTGAACACATCATGCATTCATGCTACTTAACTACCTTAAATTGGGAAATTTTAGCAAAACCACTGAGTAAGAAAACTACATGCCTCAAGCTGCATTGACACTTTATGTCAGCCTACCACCATAATGCAAAGTTTGCTAACATCAAATGTTGAATTTAAAAAGCTAGACTGGTTTTGGGGATGATACACATACACCCCCATCAACATATTATTCAAAATTGTATAAAATACCGTTCGTTATCGGCGAAAAAAACCGACACCTCATCGTCGTGATGATCATCATCATCGTCGCCGTGGTGGGATGTTTAGGCGCCACCGGATCCGTATTTCTTTCCGAGGACGAGTAACTGCAGCTTATCGTAGCCAGCAAGCACACCGGCACCGGCAATGGCCCTCAAGATGTTTGCCCCGGCGCCCTTGAACAGAGACTTGGCGCCCTCGTTCTTCAAGATCTGGGAGAACGCATCCAACGAGCTCTTGTACTTCACTGCCTCACCGGATGTCATCATCATACGTCTGCGAACGGTGTCAATTGGGTACGATGCGAGCCCCGCACCGTTCGTGATCAGCCAACCCAGGGCGAAGCTAGCGAAGAAACTATCCTGAAACCAGCAAATTATTTCACGAAAAAGTCAGTGTAACCCAAAATACCAAAAGCAGGAGAAGATTCGTGTATTTGGAGTTATATAGATACCTGCATCGAGCCAGTGAGAAGGACTGGCTTCAACGAATCGTACATTCCGAAGTAGAGACCACGGTAGACGATGATTCCTACACATGATATGTTGAATCCTCGATACAGCCCAGCAATGCCATCAGATGCCAAAGTCTTCTTGTAGACATCGACCAAGCCGTTGAACTGCCTCTCTCCACCCTTCTTTGCGGCCTTGGCGTCATTCGCCAATCTAGTACGAGCATAGTCGAGAGAGTAAACGAAGAGGAGAGACGAAGCACCAGCTGCACCACCTGAGCCGAGGTTCCCAGCGAACCATTTCCAGTAACCATCTCTGTCCTTCTTAAAGTTGAAAAGCCTCTTGAAGTAATCCTTGAACGCGAAATTCAAGGCCTGCAAATGATTCAAGAGATATTTTTCAGCATATATACTTTACAGTTTACAGGGAAAAAGAAACGCCAGAAAACAAAATTCATATAACTTGCCTGAGTTGGGAAGTAACGGATCACGTTAGCAGTGTTCCCTCTCCACAACGAACCAAATCCTTCCTCTTTGATTGTTCTCGAGAAACATTCACCAATGCCTCCGTATGGTTTAGATAATCTACCAGTCTTGAGCATCTCATCCTGGTTTTGAATCAAAAGCTTCACACGCTCGATAGGAGCAGCAGCTGTTTTGGATACAGCAGCAGAGACTCCACCCATGAGAAAATCGATGGCAAAGCCCGCAAATCCTTTCTCCGCCGGGGCGTGAGCGAAAACTGGGGAGACATTAGACTTGACCATAGATAGGTCGCACGTCATTTGGGATGGATATGCGATTCCAGCATTAGTGTAGTTCCCATACTTGAATTGGGATTGGTACAAAGCTGGCCTAGGTTGAGCACCTTCAAATGCTCCGAAATGTTGAGTGGGGGTCGATCTGTAGAGCCTCCCAGTCACCTTCTGAGTGATGGTGGGATAGTTTGGCTGATCCATAGTCATTTCTTTCTGTGTAAAAAACGATTTCCCCCATCAGAATACTAACTTTTTAGCAACAGGAACGGCCAGAAACAAAAAGCAAGCAACGGAGTAGAGCCTTTGAAAAAACAATACACACATTATTCACATTATTTTTGAAATAGCACAAAAAGTGATACTGGAAACATCAGTACATAATAGAGCATCATAGAAAGAAAAATACCACTGTTGAAGTTAAAAATCATTAGTATATAAAATTTGGTTGGCTATTCAGAAGGTAAAATACCAGAAAAAATATCCAAGCCCTAAGACTTCACTCAGCTGTCAATTCCACCTTAAGTGAAGCAATAAGATAATTATCATGAGAGAGAGAGAGAGAGAGAGAGAGAGAGAGAGAGATCCAATTCCATAAGGTCATTATTATGTAAATCAAACAGCTCAAAGATTATCCAAAAGAGAGTTTGGCTTAAAATAACCCATAAACATCCAAACAAATGTGATGGATTATTAACAACAATTCTCAAATTATGAAATGAAAAAATGCCACAATTATGCAAATTCATGACACAGCTCAATTATCAGTAGACAGAATCGCAAAATAGAAACATAAATCTCTCATTTCCATAAAAACAAAACCTGTCAAAAATCAAAATAGAAATCTATCATGATTTAGCTATCGCAGCAGTCTAAAACTAAAGCTGAAACTTCGCAATCAGCTTCACGAAATCATGTTTTAGCCTAATCAATAACACGTTAATAGCTACCAACAAAACTCAATCATCGAAGAAATGAGATCAACGATTTTAACGAAAAAGGCGAATGAATGAATCATGAAAAAAATCAGCACGATTTGGATCCAAACCCATCAGATCTAGAAATTTGAGCGCAAATATGTGAAATGAAAGCAAAAAATCAAGGCAAATTACAAAAGGAAACTGCAGAAACGCAATACATTACACAAAATTGAGAGAAACTCGCAGATCGGAGTGAAATTCCGAAAACGCAGAGATGAAATTGATGAATTTCGATACCTTTTCGCCTTAGACGATGAGAGACAGAGAGAGCGCTCCGCCTTGACCTAACTGCACTTCAACTTCAATAGTGAGCAATTATTTCTTTTATTATAATTATTGTTTTTCCGTTTTTGGGAATATAATTTTTTTTTCCTTTTTTTTATATATCTATCTAATTTCTAATATAATTTTTTAAGTTTAATGGGGATATTTTTGCATAATCAACTTCTTCATTCTATTTTTTGTACTAATTCCCAAAGATTGTGAATTGTGATGGGATACTTTATATCTTTCAAATATCATTGGCTTAAAATTTTATTTAATTTATATTTCTATGATTTATATTCCAAGTAATCAATCCATATTGTCTAATAATTTTACTTTCATGCTAAATAAATACGTCATTCAACTTTTATTTTGTTAGGGATGAATGGATTGGTTCTGTTACCAAATCGATCAACTAAATCATGTTGAAAAGTTCAATTGATAACAGATCAAAATCTGTTAATTGATTGAAACCAAATTAAAGGGTTTCTTTTCGATCAGTGCCCAATATAACGACCTATGATAAAATTGAAATAAAAGAAGATTTTTATAAAATTGAAATAAAAGAAGATTTTTAGGTAAATTAAAAATTCACATCTTAATTTAATTTTGTCTTTTTTCCTAATTTAATGGAGAGAGGGGAATCCAACCAACCATGATGTGGCTATTCGGGGAGAAAAAGTTTTTAGATATAGGTTGTGAGGATAACAAATGTTCTTAATTTGTATATTATCATTTTGATTAAATATTAGTTATGTATCTATTTAATGTAATTTAAAAGGTTAGGTTTTGGTCTGTCTTCGATTGTATACCAAATCCATGTGAGCATTGACTGAAACCAACCAAAATCTTATTCAATTTTCACATTTCATTACCAAATCAAAATCGAAAATTTCTATCATCAATTGAAAGTGATCGATATCTTTCTTTTGATTAATTATATACAAATTCTTCATACCCATGATTTAAAAAAAAAAAAATGGGTTGTAACTTGTAATCAAAATTAAAAATGATAATTATTATAATACAAGATAAAGATAGAAAGAGAAAATTTTATTTTATTTACCTTTAAAATTTTAAACTATTTTTTATTCAATTTATTCTTACTAGGCATATATATGGGCCACTTCGGCCCATTCATGGACTTGTATAGTTGTATTTCAGCATCAGATTTGTTTCTGGGCCATCCCGATTTTGACATATCTATGAAATAATACTAATAAATGTGTGATGCAATTTTTATCGAGAAAACAATACATATATAAATAAATGCATAGTTTGGAAAACCGAAACATTGAAAATCCAAGTAACGAATAAGCCTAATTGTTGATTGGTGATTTTTCACATCCCCCAATGTAAAAGAGGCGAAAGAAACACACGTTACTTTCCATTTGTGGATATATAATTTTAAAATTTAGATTATATTTGCTTCATTAAAAATGCCTTGATTATCATATTTGTTTATTTAAATTACCAATTATCGGTATTGTATTTCCTCTTTTCACGAAAAAATATTTTTTTTTCTTTTTCAGTTGCTTCCACAAAATATTTGTCACGTCTATTTATAGTCATATGGTCAATAGGACTCATCATCTTAAGCAACACTTTAAGGGGATCCTTACTCCACTTACAAAACTACCAATCATTCTATTTACTTTAAAGTTATACTTCAAGTGAAACTCTTACTCTACTTACAACACTGCCAACTATTTTATTAAAATATGTATCGTTCATAATGTGGTAATCTTTTTAACGATTGATAGAGTATTAAAATGTTCCAAATCCATTTTCCAACCTCCAAAATCATGTTGCGGCTCGCCAAATATCACATAAAATCACTTGCCATCTTCACTATTTAATTCTGAAATACCATAGATGCATGGATACTTGACATTTGCTTTGGGATCAGAAAATGGATACACAACGTTATTGATACAATATATAGTTTGGATTATTTTTGGTAAAGCGAATATAATTCCTTCTTTTTTCACGATCAGATATAAACGATTAAGGATTTCATATAATCTTTGAGACTTCCAAATCCTAAAATCTACCACAAGATGTCTATCTATTTATCTAGAGAATAGTAACACATAAATACAATTTTAAAAACAAAGTCTCAATTTTCATTTTTTTCGTCAATTAACCAAAAAAATTTAAAGACTGCATCACAACGGACTCAATCCTGAAACCTTCGGTCCAATGCATTAACCACTAGACCAACGCACAGATAAATTTCTTCTTTTTTCTAATAATTTAGAAGTTTTGCCAAAAGTAGGCAGGGATAGCTAGATGAGGATGAAGAGAGATAGGGTGGGGCATATACATGGAAATCCAATTCAATTCAATTAATTTCAATTTGGTGGCTTCCTTAATATATATGTGTGAATATATATGACTATGCATCACATCAGTATATCAGATTTGGCAAACCAAAGAAAAGGCCCCCAAAAGTTGGGGCAATATAAAGAGGTTGCTTTCCCTCAACTCCCTCTGTGCAGCGGCAGAGAGATTGGGAGAGATTGTGAGAGATGGAGATAGAGATGGAGGGGGGTGGGGAGAGAGGAGGAGGAGGAGGGGCTTTTTTGGCGTGGGAGGAGCTGACGGCGGTGTTGCCGGGGTCGGGGAAGGGGCCGACGAGGAGATTGATCGACGGGTTGAGTGGTTATGCGCTGCCGGGGAGGATTATGGCGGTGATGGGCCCTTCTGGCTCCGGCAAGTCTACTTTTCTTGATTCTCTCTCAGGTCTCTCTCTCTCTCTCTCTCTCTCGAGAAATCTCATGTTGTTTTGGTTTTTAGGTGTTTGTGTGTGTTTTGGTGCATGTATATATAGTCATTATTGAGAATTTTCCTTCATTTCTTCTTCTTCTCCTTCTTCATCTCTCTCTCTCTCTCTCATTTTGTTTTTGAGGTATTTGTGTGTGTGTGTGTGTTTCTGCATGTATAGTCATTATCGGAAATTTCATTCACTCCTTCTTCAGAATCCTCTCTCTCTCTCTCTCTCTCTCTCATTTTGTTTTTGAGGTATTAGTGTGTGTGAGTGTGTGTTTTGGTGCATGTATCTGAGGGTGTTTGGCTGAACTTATAAGCTGGTTAGGAGTTTATAAAGTTGTTGCAAGGTGTTTGAGGTATTTGTGTGTGTGTGTGAGTATGTGTGTGTTTTGGTGCATATATAGTCATTGTCAAAGATTTCCTTCACTTC
Source organism: Salvia sclarea (assembly GCA_036873715.1). Taxonomy (NCBI): domain Eukaryota; kingdom Viridiplantae; phylum Streptophyta; class Magnoliopsida; order Lamiales; family Lamiaceae; genus Salvia; species Salvia sclarea. The sequence continues at coordinate 1,048,775 of JAYJMF010000019.1, forward strand.
CACTTCTTCTTTTTCTTCTTCTTCTTCTTCTCTGTGTGTGTGTGTGTGTATGTGTGTGTGTGAGTGTGAGTGTTTTCATGTCTGGTTTTAGGTATTTGTGTTACTGTTTGTGTGTGTGTTGATGCATGTATAGTCATTAACATTTTTAAAAAAAATAAATGCAGAAACTTTTTGAAGGAAAATATATGGTATTAACTGTATTAAGCATTAAGCATTATTTCCTTAAGAAAAAGCATTAAGCATTATCAAATAGAACAATATCAATGAACTAAGAAGGAAAATCCTAGGAAAATATATTAAGCATGTTATAGTCATCATCGATCTCCTCCTTCATTTAACCTTCTACTGTTGTTTTTTTTTTTTTTAAATAATCAATCAACGAAACTCGAATTAAGTCATTTATTTATGTCGGAACTTATTTAATTAATCCACGTTATAAAGCAAAACAAATGGGATTCCAATTTGCTCTTGCTTTGATTATTTTAGTAAGGAAAGAGGGTAAAATTAAATACGAATTAGCTAATTAGTTATAATTTTAAAAAATATTTTCACTTTGTATATTTTAATTTTTTGTCAAAGCATTTCTTTAGTTGGGGGATGCATGGGATTCTTGTCTAAACATTAATAACAATATATGACCAACCAATCAAACATAAATTATCTATATCTATTATATGCTGTATATGTGAGGAAAGAAAAATAAGTATTTTTTACTTTTCGTGTGCTCATTAGTAATTAACTAATTATTACACCCTACATTTGTTTAGGTTGATTGGATACTAAACTTCATGTTAATGTTACTATTATTGTATCCTCGCCCATAATTGTATTTATATGACCCTATTAGCTAACCATACAAAATTATCAAGAGGCTAAATTTAACAAAAATGAGGTTAATTAAGGGATATGTCCACTAATTAAAATGTTAATAACCAATTATCATTAATTAATATGATATCAAGAGGATCATTGGTCGCAAGGATATGAAACCACTCAAACTCTGTGAATTCAATTAGGATGTCCATAATGCTAATTTAATTATCATTAATTTGAATAGACAACATAAATGTAATTAGAGAATATATTTAACATGCAATCAATTTGCAATAAATTCTTGAAAAGCAATGCATGTGCTAATATGACACCTCACCTGGCAGGTAAAAAAATATCTAGCAACCTTCAGACAATTCATAATAATTATCCAACGCCTTAAAGAAGCATTTAATTGCATTCTATTAACGGTTGATTCGAAAATAGTAGATGTGGTTGGATTTCATTTAATTAAGAATTTGCATCACTTTTGGCCTATTTTAGAACAAATTATATTCAGAACTATCGGATAAACTAATCGATTTTATGTGTATTGTGTCTATTTTTCAGCTCCAAAAAATGAAAATAGACAGGATGCAGTAATTGATATAAAATCGATAATTTAAATTTTAAAACAAGAAATCAATAATTCATTATATAATTAATAGTGTCAAAATAATTTGAATTTGTATGTGATAGTATTTTTAAATGTCCAAGCCAGGTAAGGAGACAAGAATAAAAAATATAATAGTTAATTCCGGTTTCTAGGAAATTAAAAGGTTGGAATTCATTATCACATGCACGCATGATATAGTACTAGATTGAGTAGGACTATTTTTAGGTTAATTTATTCAAAATATCACAAAATATTTATATTTTATTTCAGATTTTTAAAATCTTAACTAATATATAATAAAAAAAATATTCCCTAGATTTCAATTTGATTTCAATTGTAAATGCTTAAAACACCAATCTAAATAAGTGAAGGGTAAATAATCACTAATAGTCTGATAATTTGTCTCGTTATAATTTCATAATTCGGTCTTTTGAAATAGACAGATATAATCCAACTGCTCTGTTACTACAAATAATTCAATAATAAATCTCAACAAACGACATCATTTTATCTTTTGAGCCAAAAAATAGCGGTGAACTTTCGTTAGTCCATATCACGTTTCTTTCTTCGACATTACTCAGTAAAACTTTTACCGAACTAAAATAAAGCGGTACAATTATTGGGCTATATATTTATCACTATGAAATTGGGCAGGGAATTAATAAATTTGGACTTTTGAGACAATTTTCATTGAGCACATGGTTTGTGTTGCAGCAGCAGTAGCAATATTTGAAAAATGTTTGGACACTTTTTCCTATGTAGTTTGTGGTAGTTGTGTGCACTTAATTTTTGAAATTATTATTAATATTTATTTATTTAACAGTTCGCAATAAATAGGTTTCTTTAACGTAATTTATCATACATTTAATTTTGCAGGCAGGCTTGCAGGAAACGTGGTAGTCTCTGGAAAAGTTATTCTAAATGGAAAGATAAAAAGAAGTCTTCGATATGGGATTGTTGTAAGTGATACACTTTAATTATAACCAATATTATTATTAAATCATTATTATTATAGTAACACACTAACACCTATGATATTGTTGGTAACTTGGTATATATAGTGTTCATTATCATGAGGCATGTTTTCTTGATCTCTAATTATAAGTGAATTTAGTTCTTGAAATTTTGCAATTAGTTCTATGTATGCATTTATATCATGGTAATTAGTAAAATTAAAAAGGTATAGTATATATGTTTTTTTAATTTTCGATTAATTTGATGGATGGGGACACTTAAACAAAAAACTTTTCCATAAAAGCGGAAAAAGTTTAATGTATATATTTTTCATAATAATTAAATTGATGTTATGGAAAAGTTTAATTTATATATTTTCTTCATATATATAAGTAAGTGGTAGGCTCATTCAATTTAATTGATATAAATACTAGTATTAAATTATGAGTTTTTATATATACTAGAATTTGCCGATTCGTGCGATGCACGATAATTATTATAAATAAATAAATAAATAAAATTATAATTAAAATTAGATGAAAAGATATATGA